>JAQMCX010000052.1:1505248-1558235 GCA_029814765.1 Acanthurus leucopareius | reverse complement strand
TTGAGGAGATAAGAATTGTTATGATCCTGCCTTATTAAGTGCGGTTATGGCTTTTGCATAGAAACTGTGTTTTAGTCTGTTTGTCCGTGCTTTCAGTGACCTGAAACGTCTGCCCGAGGGCAGCAGTTCAAAGTGCGAGTGTCCTGGGTGGGATGAGTCCCTGAGAATGTTGTTGGCCCTCCTGAGGCAGCGGGAACTGTACAGGTCTTCCAGGGTGGGGAGAGGGCAACCAATGATTTTTTGGGCCATGTTGACAACCCCCTGGAGCATTTTCCTGTCTGCTACTGTGCAGCTGGCGAACCACACACACATGCAATAAGTCAGGATGCTCTCTATGGAGCAACGATAGAAGGACACCAGCAGTTTTTGAGTGATGTGGTTTTTCCTGAGTACTCTCAGGAAGTACAGCCTCTGTTGTGCCTTCTTGATGATGGTCGTGGTGTTGATGCGCCAGGTTAAGTCCTCCTCTATGTGGACGCCCAGAAACTTAAAATCTGTCACCCTCTCCACCTGCTCCCCCTGGATGAACAGGGGCCGAATGTCCATTTTGCCTTTCCTCCTGAAGTCAATGATCAGCTCCTTGGTCTTGGTGGAGTTCAGGGCCAGGTTGTTGTCAGAGCACCACACTGACAACCGCTCCACCTCGTCCCGGTAGGCGGACTCATCCCCCCCAGAGATGAGCCCCACAATGGTGGTATCATCAGCAAACTTGATGATGGCGTTGCTGGAGTGTGCGGGGGTGCAGTCGTGCGTGTAGAGGGTGTAAAGTAGGGGGCTCAGCACGCAACCCTGAGGAGAGCCGATGCTCAGGCTGATAACAGAGAGACACAGTGTAACTTCAATAGATTTTAATTCTGGTAGACCCAAAAGCTTGTGGCAAATTTAATCACAACTGCTGGTGTTGGAAATGTCTTACAAATCCCTTTAACTATATTGAGAGATATTTTTTTCCTATAGTTCTTACCATTGATTACCTTACCGCTGATTATAATCCGCAAATTCAGCTGGTGTCACAAAAACATAAGAAACACTCAGCACCGAGTGTTTAGCCGTGCTGGACAGATCGAGCATGGTTAACAAGGAGGAGCTCATGGAAGTGGCAATGAAGTTGTCCACATGCACTCTTCAAGTTAGGTCAAGTCAGTTTCATTTATATAGCATCAAAAATCCCATTGTAGACACTACATTTAGAGTAGTTCTAGACCACACTTGGTAGTTCAACTTATGACAAACCCAACATTTGGAAGCAATTCCCACATAAGCAAGCACTTGGCAAAAGTGGTCAGGAAAAAAAAAATCCTTCTAAAGGCAGAAACCTTTGAACAGATCCTGACCCATAGGTGGGTGGCCATCTGATGCAACTGGTCAAGCTGAGAGAGAGAGGGAATAAGATAGAGAAAGAGGGAGGGTTAATAGAAAGAAAGAGAAAGAGACAGACAGAGAGAAGGAGGGAGAAAGAAAGAGAGAGGGGGGGAACAGACATGCACAGCAACAGCTAAACAACAAGCTGGGGGGGGGGAGTAAGTGCTCAGTGAGTCATGGGAGCCCCCAGCAGCCTTAGCCTATAGCAACATAGCTAAAGGCTGGTCCAAGGCAAGCCTGAGCCAGCCCTTACTATTAGCCTTATCAAAAAGGGGAGTTTTAAGCCTACTCTTAAATTAGGAAATTAGGTTTCTGCCCCAAAGTGGACACTGAAACCTGACACTGGAAGATAGTTCTACAGGAGAGGAGATGGTAGCTGAATACTCTAGCTCCCATTCTACATATGGAGACTATAAGAACTACAAACAGGCTACAGCAGGGCAAGCAAAGAGGAAAAGAAAGAAACTAAATGTAAAAAAATGAAATGAAAGCAAGTAAAGACCCAAAATAGCTACAAATAAGAATAAATTGATGGTACTAAGATGGTAGTAGGCTAATTTTTTTAACTGTCTTCCTGTGGCTGTTGATGTCATCTGCACAAGTATAGCAAGCAATGTTATAATATTCCATAATATTATAACATTATAAATGGGAAGCATGTGGATGTCAAAAAATGGGGCCCAAACATGTCTGAAAAACTTTGTCTGCTTCGAGCAACAAGCAACAATATTGTAAAACAGAGTCCACTTCCCCGTCCTTCTACAAGAGTTCTACACTGTCAGCATGAAACGAAGTCTGCCTGTTGAGTGCAGCAACTTAATCTGGGATATTGTGGTGGAGACAGGTCTCTGATGAGGGCACAGCAGTCACTGTACATTTTATTTTGCTGCTATCAGAAATTAGCCAGAAGCTGTCTTAAGTTCATGTTGGGCGATTGACTCTTATACCTGCTCACTTTCCTCTCCTCTTAGGTGGTCAGGATGGCTTGGTGATCAGAAGGTGCTGTTGGCAGTGATAGTCTCAAAATATTTGCTGCTCTTGATTCAAATTCCATACTTCATTCTCAAGTACGGGTATTTTTAAAGGTAATAAGTGTTATACCTAACCATAAAGATTTTCTTGTCCCTGCCAACAAAAATGAATTAAAACTATTTGAGTTATGCTCACATTGTTCACAAACTTGTCATTTTAAAGATATTTTAAACATGTTACTTATTCTGTGTCTGTGTGATGGTAGATGGTAGGAAGAACCTTGTAAGTATAAATTTCCAGTGGTCTTCCAATAAGTGTCAACTGTTTGAATATAGCATCTGAATAGGCTAAATGAAATCACTGACCAATATACACACTCATCTTGCTGTACACACAAACATGCAGGAAACCATCCAACATGAGTTGTTGTGATGTAATTACTTTTCATTTGATGTGAAAAATTATTCAAAGTCAATGAGACGGAAAGTGTTCTGCAGTCTATCACAGGAACTGGCATTGTTTACTTCCCTCCAACACATCATTTGCTCTATCTCGCAGTCACAATTATTCTCTCTGTCTTACTGTCATACACATTCCACAACAGTGTATCACAGCATGCCTCATTTAACTAGACAGCAGTGTGCGCATGCGTGTGTGCAATCCCTTATGTTTTTGTTGCTGCATTGTGTTTTTGTCTATTTGTTTTCATTTGGATGTCAGTTGGTGTTTGAATGCATCTGTTATAAGATAAATCTCCCTCTTGTTGAGCTGTTGTAACAAACATTGTTGTGTGGTATATTCTTTTTTATAGTTTTTACATTCTATTAACATCTTAAGTGGATGTGTATATCTTAATCTAAATATGGAAAATGCATGTTGAGGCCTGTTAATTGTAGCATATAGATATAAAGATATTCCTAAGTACCAGTGTTTTTGTGTTTATCTTATTTTGTGATGTTGAGAATGAAAATAATTTTGCATTTCATTGCTAAGTGCACAGAGTCTATATTTTGATACATAAAATTAAAAAAAGCCCAGTTATGTTGTGGTTCTCTGGTTGAAGTTGGGGAATTTTTTTTAAAAAGGACATTTTTGTTTGTTGGTTGAAATACAGTGGTGGAAATACATATAAAATGTGTGGCAAAATTTGTAGGTGCTCTTCAGATTAGCTTTCAGTCATCACTTGTATAGTTTGGTTACATTTTTGAGTAAACTGTTCAAAGGTCATCTATCTTCACCTTAAGCTCTTCCCAGCAAAGGAAACAGTAGAGCATCCCCCCAAAAAAGTTCCATGAGAGCTTGAGGTTTGGGAAGAAATTTAGAACTTTCAGCCAAGAGACTGAGGTTCAGATCCTTCTGAAAGTACAAGCAGAGGATAATTCCCTAAACTGGACCAAGCAGTTTTGTCTGCATGTTTAGGTGACTTACTTGCAGGAGGGCTTTGTGTTTCAGACACTAAAGTGGCAACAGTGCTCAAAAAGTAATGCCAAGGGGGTCCTGACCAAGCTTCAGTATGTGACATTTTAAGAGTGATATGGTGTTAAATTTAGTTGCAGCTTTTATCTTCAGGTGTTGTCTTGCATTGCCAGGCTCACCTCCACAGTGCTTTGTCAGTGTTAAAGAAATATTAGCTACAGCTATTATCATTTTGCAATAAGAAAAAAATACTTTGGCATATTTGTGTTCTTTAGAACCAGTCCTTAAAGTCCTGGGTGGCACATAGATCAGGATGTAGCAATGGTGTTTGTTCAAAAATGGTGCAATAAAGACAGGTGAAGTGAAGGAGAATGCTGACTAAATAACTGCCCAACTGCAGGCATACCCACAATGCATCTGATGAGTCAGACACGTACATTTAAGACACACCAAATTTGTTTCTTTATTATAACTAAGTGTAAATACAAAGACCCATGAGGAGCTCAAAGCTGGAATGAAGTGAAATTGTCTTAAACAGCTACATGATTGTTTTCTTTTGGGGTTTTTCAGATGGAAATTCCCGACTCAACCATTAGCAAAAAAGTAGTAACGCATGTTAAAGCAGTGATGCCCTCCCCTGCCTCTACCTAGGGGGTCAATATTTAGCAGCATCATCATAAAAACACTTTTGTCCAGTCATGTGAAAGAAAATTATTTTGGAAGGGCCTGGAAAAATAGCATTTTGATGCTAAAACCCACATACATAAACCAAGGTTTGATTGCTCTGATTTATATATATAAAGAACAATACAGAACATTAAAAAAACAAGACCTGCCATTTAATTTTTTATTTGTGCAGTTTAAAAATGTGTGGGTTCTTTTAATTTGATCTGATTTATATTATCCAACAGATCTGAAACTCTGTTAAACCTACTTTCCAATAACAAATTAACACCTGCTCTACTCGGTTTTTTTTTTGACTGAGTGGTTTGAAACAGTAGTACCAAAACATTTCTCTGTCTAACTATTAAAGGCCACAAATGCTGAAGTTTTTTGATCTGGAAAACATCTAATTCGGTTGCAGGTTGTTGGAAGAACTCCTCTCTCCCCTATGATCAGATCTAATTATCCTAACAATATATCTAGATGAGATACTAAATCTTAATACCAGCTTGAAAAAGTGTCTTACGCTCTGGTGATAGAAACTAGACAGACCCTTAAAAACCAGGATTTTTAAACTTAGATGATACCACAATACAATTACAAACAGAGGAAACCTGATGGGCCCATGAAAACAGAGATAACGCATTTTTAGAGAGGGCTAAAATAAAAACAAATTATTGATTGCTCTTAATACATTTACTGTCTGACTTGATCATGCAGTGTTTGCCTTTGGCCACCTGATGGCAGTATGACTCCAGCTCTGATATTTCCATTGAATCCTCCCTCTTTGTTCTCCTGCCAATTTCTCCTCTTCTGCTGCCTTTTTTTTAAACAACATCTCTGAGAGGAAAGAAAAAGAGAAAAAAGTGTCCCCGGGTTAAAATAAATAGCCTTTCACAGTTAATTTAATTGACTATTTTGTACAAAATCGAGGTAATTCTGCCTCGCCTGCAACAGCAAACAAGAATAGCATTGCCTTGGCAAACAGTTACGGCGCAAACACAGAGAAAGGCGTTAATCTGCTTCTATCACAGAGGAGCCATGGCTGAAGTTTGTTCAGACACTGGGAGGCACCTGTTTTCTTAATTGTTGTAACATCTCTGCAATGAGAAAATACACTCACAGTGAACCAAGGGATAAAAGATAAGATGTAATATATTAAACATTCAGCAAGAGGAGAACAACAATGCATAAAAGACTGGATGAGGATTGCAAATTAATATATATTTTTATTTAAACATATGTTTTATGTCTGTATTGCATTACTCTTAAAGTAATTTGGATATGGATGTGAGGAAGCTTCAGTTGCCTCTTTAGGGGCCTTTTTTTTATAACTATAAAATGATTATGTTTAGTGAACGCTCTTTAAAAATGGTTAAAAGAGAAGAAATTATGATAAGTTTTTATATTTTCATTAAATTCCCCTTTTAATATTTGCTGCATTTTTAGTCTAAGGTGTGAAATACTCTCTTTGTGTAAAGTCAGAGGTTTAGAGTTGAGGTCAGTGTCCAGAAGCTGTCCTTATCCTCCACTCTCTAACTTCTTAATCATCTGTCTGTCCCGCTGGCGAGATGCATGTGTGAGTATATGTGTGAGTGCATGTGTGTGTGTGTGTGCATGTGTGTGTGTGTGTATCCCTCAGTAGCATATCTGCCTGTGAAACAGAGAGCATGTCCGTCTGAGGTGTTGCTGTTCTCGCCTGTCCTGCTACCTCCAGCTGCTTGTCTACCGCCCCCCGCAGGCTGGTCGAGGTTACCCCATGCTGACCTGTTTAATTGTCTGCCTGTCCCAGGGCCCACTGGTGAGTGTGTGTGTGTTCCCGCTGCGCTGAGAAGGACAAGGGTGACAACATACACACAGACATGCACAAACACAAGATACACACAAGGGGCAAGAGCATTAAAACATGAACCAAACTACACTGTGTCTCTGTTAGATACTGTCAGGCACACATTGTAAGAGTGTGTCCCATTAAAATGTGCTTATGTCAAGGAGCTTCTCTCAAGTCTGCCTGTTGTTTTGAGTGTTCTGAAACAAGTGCAAGCATCACACCCACAGATTTAGAAAGTGTAGCTTCACACTAGAAACTAGAGAAACAACCCAGAGAACAAAGGTGGCACAATCCACTAAATATTGTATTTGTTTTATTAATAGAAGCTTTTAGTGAGCTTTTGTGCAATACTTTTGTGCTGGTAAGAAAAGAAGATCAGAAAATGTTCATATGGGCTATTTTTGGAAAGAAATTGCAAACAAGGTACAAGACATCTCATTTAGGTGTATAGACTAGTAGGGTAGTAGTGTAGTTGTGTCAGACAATCTACTTTTGCAAAATGCATGAATGATAGTCATCATTAGTTTGCTTTATGTCTTTAGTCAAACACTTGGACAAAGGTTTTCTCATACTACATATCTGAATTTCAGCTTCATTTCATGGCAACTCAAAAAAGGCAGACCTCCTAAGGTGGTAAGCACTTATTTTGGAGGCCGTGATGGTTTTCTTCCACCTCTGAAAACATTAGAACCCACCACTACTGTGTGTCTCAATTGAGTATATAACTCTACCTAGTCTAAATTTGCATACATCTATACTTTAGATTTATGTAAACAGAATTTTCATCTAATGATGTTAAGGAACCCAGTTTTCACCTATCAAAATGGGATCTGTATCTGAATACATCATGTAGAAAATAACATCCAGTCTGCAGGCCTTCAGATTTATACCTGGTATTAACAAATGCTCTGCTATCACCATTCTGCCTGCACTGTGATCTGACTTTTTTGTGCAAATTTATTAAGTAGAGCTGACAGACTCAACAAATATAGTCTTAAGTCAAAAGAAGCAATCCCAGGGACAGGTGTAACTCATTTATGCATCACTTTTTGAGACAGAATACTTGCCAGCTAGAAAGCAGAGTTAGGCCACCTTTTAACTTGCTGGATGGATTGATTATATAACATAAAGCTATTTCTTAAAAATAACATGTGTCTCTGTTTTGTTTCAGATTTTATTGTTATTTTTGATTTGGATGGTTTTTAATATTTGCTTTTCTGAATAAGGACCTGTGTACCTAATTTTTCCCCGGTTATGTACAAATATGTTTCAGAGTGGCAATAAACTTTCTTGAACCTTGAACCTTGTTTTAATATAGAGCTCACATGGAGGAGTTTTGGATTTCATTTTTAAGGAGGTCACTTTATTTGTCACTTTGGAAAAAAATTTGAGATTTTTAATAAGACCAGACATACATTTAGATAAAATCTACAAAAAAACACCTTCTCAGCGCTATTGGAAACACAACTGACTTGAGAGAAAATCACAAGAAGAAATATACTGGTGGTGCAGATTAATAAGAAATCTATACTTTGTGTCATGGTGGAGGAGTGGATACTTTCCAGCATGTCTGTGAAGTGAGAGCTGAGAAGGATTTCATAGTGTGCTCTCAGTCGCGGATCATAGATGCTCAGCCACCCTAGGGCAACACGGGGCATCAGGATGAACTACAGGCCAGGGGAGGGAGGCTGACATGTTTCTTAACTGTGTGTGTGTTTGTGTGTGTGTAAGTGTGTAAGTGCATAAGTGTGAGTGAGCGTGGAGATCATGGGTGTGTGGGGGCTATTAGTGGGAGGTGTGTGACTTGAGGGGTGGTAATGGTTGCGGTAGGGTGGATACTGAGGGATAGTGTGTGTGTGCGTGTGTGTGTGTGTGTGTGTGTGTGTGTGTGTGTGTGTGCGTGTGTGCGTGTGTGTATGTGTGCGTTGCACTTCCATGCCAGCCCCCAGGCCGGCCCCATAGTAATTACACACTCCAGTGACTGGACTGGAAGGGAAATTGAAGGCCTGGGCAGGAGGCCCCAGCTGCCTCACTCTCCTTCCCCATCAGCCTGCTGCTGATTGAGCTTGCCTAACACACACACACACACACACATACACACACTCACATATATATATACACTTTGAGATAGCCATACCCGCACATGCACACTTTCGCTCTATTTCACTTTCGCATACACAAGCATCGTTTGGATTTTTCTTTCTCTCTCTCTCTCACACACACACTCTCTCACACACACACCAAATCTCAGAGGAAATTCTGCTTTGTGTTGCGGTAATGAGATTCTCACACACCCGGCCTTATTTACCAGCCCAGGCCAATAAAGGGTGGGACTCAGTGAGCGAGGGGTTGGTGTTCATGTGTGTGCATGCATCTGTACAGTGTGTGTGCGAAATTGTGTGTGTGTGTGTTTGGAGGTGGTGGTATGAGCTTATCCAGCCAGCTTCTCAGCTCGATGATGACATCCTCAAATCAAAATACTTTCTCCTCCTCCATCATCCAGGCTGAGGAGGTTCAGGTGGCGTGGTAAAAAAAGAGAGAATAGGATCCTGATATGATGTCTTGAAATAAATCTAAAAAAAATGGCTTTCATTGATTATCTCGCTGTGTTTTTCTTTAGAAAGACATGTCTATATCCATCATGCATCTGTGCTGAAAAGGCCCTGGCCTGCACCCAAGCACTGTCATTCTTGATCAAGATAGTTAGGTATTGTGGAGGGGAAGGGAAGGGGGAGTTTCAGGTGGGTCTGTTTCACAGCCAAATTGACATTTGTTACTCATCAGTCTCTTTCCTTGTCTGTAACACATACACAAATGCTGTTAACAACGCAGTGGCACTAAATATACAAGCCTCTGAAAGCTGGAAACTGACAGTTCTGGACTGAAATTGTCACAAACTATTTGTTCTACAGATGATATATATTGTAAGGTAGTCAAAATCAAAAGTGGTATTGGCTATGTTTCTCTTGAATTTTATGGATTTTTTCGTTATTATAGTGTCTTAAATCACGGGTTCTTCCAATGGTGTCATCATAATTTGTGATACAACTGTTTAGGTTACAGTTGTCTATTATATGCCCATGACATACTGTATGTTGTAATAAAGTTAACAAAAAAATTAGCATGTATTTTAACACCAAATGTCAGTGCAAAAGCTACAGGGGACCAATAAATGACAAAGTGGCACTACTAGTAATTTAAATATTTGTTTTATACACAAACCATTCTGGTCTTACTTCCTGCTACAGAATGTGTCAGGAATTAAGTACAAACCCCAAATCATTTCCAGTACTGCAGTCTTGTTTAATGGCATAGCCTTCTGTTTTTAACATTCAAATGTATTTTTTCTCAAAGACTAATAAATTTAACTAAGTTATTTTTTTAGCAGTTTCGGAGCAATAAATCATTTACTACAATCCTTGTCATTAGTTGAAAAATGCTCACTTGTAAAACTGTGCATGTTAGCACTTCTCACGAAGTTTGACTCAAAAAGCTGAGACTGAAAGTTTATTCATGACCTTTGGAAGCAAGGTGTATCAGTTTTTCATTTTGTTTTAGGCAGAAATGTGCTTCCATTTATTTATATACCTCATTAACAGTGAACATGGTCTTGTGTGTCAATATTAGTACAGCAGTGCAGGCTTTTCAGATCACAGTGCACTTACAATGGTATTGACTATGTAACTCTGACGGCAATAAAAGCAGATTTGATGTTTAAGTGATAGATCACCAAACTTAAAGCTTTACTAGTCCATGGTTTTGCATAAAAAATGGCTCAAATGGTTGTGTGTTATGTGAATTGAGTCTCTTAAAGTGATGAGCCCACGGGGCTTGTTAGCCTGTTTTTTACCTGCTCCAGCAGCAGTAGCAGCAGAGAGAAAAAAAGGGCTTATTAACCTTCCCTATTCTACCAACCCAGCACCAAACTGCACACAAACATGGTACCAAAATTGCTGGTCAACATAATGGAACATTTGGCGGCTTAAGAGCTAGATATTTCCTCTAGAATTGGTGAAAAAAAAGAATAACTATTTAACCTACATCCATCAAGTTCACACAAACACAAGTCCATCTGAAACTCAGTATTACATCTGTTTGCTTACCTAGCCAAGAGCCTTAACTTGGTGGGAATATGCCATTTATGTGTGTCAGTTTGTTTTGCTATCCCAATTTGTCCAAAATTCTGAATATATAAAGCTTCTAGCAAGATTTAAATATGTAAGAGCCAATTATAATATTATTGACAAAATCAATAAAAACCAAATATTGCCCAACTAAAAAATACAAAACTCTACATGCAAAATGCAGTCATAAAGTTCACAATTTGTAGAAAACTTAGATGCGTAAGATTTATTTAATCAGTTTAGTGTGTATCAGATTTTTTATACAAGTAAAACAAGACAAAAAATACACACCGTACACACTTGTTGGTCTAACCTCACATCAGAGCTTGTCACTTCTATTGAGTATATGGCTGTGATAAAGTCACACCATTCCCCTCCTCCGCCTCCGCCTCCGCCTCCTCCTCCTCTTCCTCTATTTCTTTTCCTGACTCTTGGGGGGAGGGTGAGGAGGGTGCGTGGCGTGGACGAGGCAGATTGTGCTCGTGTGTCGGAGGCCGTGGTGTTAGCGGAGGAGGAGAGGGAGGCTGTCTCTTTGAGGATTCGGCCCGCTCGCCTCGCCTCGTCTCGCCTGCCTGGCTCTTTGAAGCTGTTCGATGACCGCACAGGGCAACATCACTGCAGGTGGGGGGAGATGGGTGGTGGTGGTGCTGGTGGTGGTGGGGTATGGAAGCCTGTCATTTGTATACAGCTGTTTCTTTCATCTCGTCCAGCTCCCCTACTCCTCCTCCCACTCCTCTATCTCTTCCTCTACTCTCTCTTCTTCTTTTCCTCTGTTGCTGTTGCTTCACTCCGTCTCCAAGACCCCTTCAAGCTCTTTAAACAAGTTGTATTCTGCAGTCAGGCACCCAGGCCTGCAGCCAGGAGAGCTGGAGTAGGCTGCAGGAAGCGGAAATAATTGTGAACGGTGCCAATACAATGGCTATCATTAAGATCAAACGAAAGAGTTCTTATGAAGTTGAATTTATTTTTTCAGCACTGACCACCTCATTCTGATTTCAACCTTGGATTCTTTCTGTATCACACCGTGAATATCTCCAGCTTTTTATTGTTGATTCACCGCAACAACAAAAGGATTTTATGCATCTTTTTGTCACTCTGTGCTTTTACATTCTGGCAGTCCCAGTTCCAATTCCAGCATGGAGAGAAAACCATGCTGTAATTCATCTCTGAGGCAAATTTTAAGCAAAGAGTGTATATTTCAAGGGACATCTTTAAACAACTTTTCTGAATTAATCTCAAATATCTTCAGATGCTGCAGTACCTGTGTATATCCCTGCAGCACAGAAATGGTCATTTTCAACAACAGCTCAATCAACAGCTCACTCTAGCTTGCTAGAAGCTCAAGTGTATGAGGTTTGTTTACACACTACACACGATCTGACTGATGCTCATGTGAGTGTCCATCAGGTTGAGCCATTATCATGCTGATGGCATAAAGCAAAATATATCCAAAGAATATTTTGAGCTTTTTACAATTTGGACCTCATTTTTGTAGTTTCAGCCATGATTTCTCTTTGCAATATTAAAACTGACACCAAAGATAATCTCTAAGATCTTGGACTGTGGTTCCATAATAAACCAAACTGATTTAGAAAAAAAATAAGTAAGAAAAATCCAATGTAGACTTCATCACACTTTAGAGACAAATTATTGGTTTAGCTTTGACCAACCATACTGTTAAGTGAGGTAATACAAGCTTTCTGGGTTGACTTGCCTCACTAAGATGATCCTGCTGTTATTTCCAGTTTTTAACCAATATCGCTGTAATATATCAATAAAAATATAAAATATAACTATTTTATAATATATCAATACAAAATATTTACGACACAGTACTTAGATGTTGAATTTAATTGACTTCTCCTAATATGACTTACGCACTGTATATTATATTTATATTTATATTTATATTTATATTTATATTTATATTTATATTTATATCTTTATTTAGGCTGCATATGAAAGAAGTCCATTAGCACATCAGCAGCAGCTTGAGTTCTCCATTTGTGTCTTAACAGGATGCAATTAGGACATACTTAGTGTAGGTCACCACGTTTTGGCAGTACTCAGAGTCCAACAAACAACTGATGTAGTTATGTTCAGTAAACAGGAGAAAATAGACTTGAGTTGCAGCTTAAAACATGAGATGTTACTTGTTCTGTGTTGCTGAACTGATTCCATTAGAGTCTATCTATTCAATCAGACGCATGTGAGACAGACTGAATAATGCAGCTCAAATACCTCTTGTGTACAAGCCTTTATTTCCTTTTCTCATTTTACAAAGTTAGAGCTCTTCTAAATCATTATAACTGCTTGTTTGATGAAGTGATCTTGAGTTAATATCTACTTACATGAGATTACTTGTAAGTAGACCTACTGCTTACATGTAAGGTCTACTAAAGACAGAGAGTCTTGGACTAAAGTCTACTATCAGGCTACTTGCAAGCAGACCTTATCTTGGAAGAAAGCTTGTAATGTATGGATCTAATATTTTTTATTTCGATCACCAACAAACACGTAGAACCAAAAACTCGTTAATAACTTCAGACTACCTTATAAAATCATCCTCCCCAACTGCTTTGATTGTCTAATTGGAATCCCATTCATAAATACATCACTGTTGTCTTTGTTCTGACGAACGTGTCATTATCTGTGGATAAAACAAAGAGTTTAGGTAACACTCTGTTCTTTTGTCTACAGAATACAGAGCTCCTGGGTAATCTTAAACAGCCTAGCACTGAAATACTAGACAATCCCCTCTGTTCTCACTGTAATATACACAGACCACATACTGTATGCCTTAATGTGTTGCTACACCAATTAGCAGCAATTAACACTAGCCCACTGAGCACCTGCGTTTGGAGCTCTGGCATCTGGGTTGCATTATCAGAAGTATGATGTTGTATTATCAGAATAAGTGCTGGAACACTGAAACCATCCCAGTGGGCTCTCACCTGTCCCAAGAGGGTCTCAGCACGTCTCTTTGCCAGCTGCAATCTGAGTGTGTTTTCTAGTATAATAAAGAATGTCATACTGAACTTATCAATTCAAATCATACAACATACCTTCTTGTTCTTTAAAGGCCAACTAGACTTATCAGCCAAACATCTATTCTTTTACACAAGTGAACTCCACCACTTCTGTGCTCTCTCGGGTCGTGTTGTTGTAAATGATTGTTTTGCATTGAGTTTCCTGAGTACCCTGGACGAGTTGAGAGACTGCTCTATACAAACAGGCCGAGCAGTTGTTATTTCAGCAGTGACGCCTGGCTCACCAGACACAGAGGGCAGGATATCGATTGGCTGTCGCTGAGCATGCAAAGCAGCAGTCTGAAGGAGACACTAGAAAGACAGCGCAGGCAGCTTGCGAAGGAGAGAGCAGCTCATATAAAGCAAGAGCAAGATAGGTGGGGAGGCTGGAGAAGTGTGGTGAAGAATACTGACTTGTAAAAGAGCTCAGGCTGCACTGTGGAAGATTCTGAGGAAGAAATTTTGATTTAGTCTTGTGGCATGAAGATGCTGGAAAAATAAATACTAATCCAAATTTACAGGATAAAACTCTTTTTTTGGTTTAAATTTTAATGCGCTACTCAGATGCCATATGTATGTAGGGAGTTACAAAGATCTGGGCATCAAAAAAAACCCACAGTTCTCATTTTATGTAAAATGCATTCTAAATTGCAGCTGAGGCTAATACAAGGCTAAATCTACACTAACTGATTTGGTTTAAATTGCATAATTTTTTCTACGTTTGCTTCACTTTACTCCAGCAATTTTGCACACTCTTTGAAATGCTGCTTACCCGCCTTAATTAGAGAATCCCAGAATGCATTTCTAATGGGAACATAATGGAATATAATGGGCAGAAAAGGATACTTTTGTTTTTCTCCTTCAAAACACTAAAAATAGAGGTTGCAGTTTGGTGAAACAGTGAAGGAATGTTGGATCATGGGATCTGTTTATTTCATTGTTAAAAAGTCACTGTTGCAGATATAAATGGATGTAACTGACTCAGGCAGATATGGTCCTAAAAGAGATTATCTATAACTGCCCTCCTCACTCTTTGACTGGTGTTTCTCTGGAAGTTAACAACAGGTGAGAAAAAGAAATGTAACTGTATGCTAAATTAATTGCAACAACTTACATTACAAAAAAGTATGTATTTTTAGACATTTTAACGCGCAAATGTTACATATTTTAAGTTTAATTCAATGTGGATTACAAAATACAGGTGTTGCTAACCTTGTTGTCTATGCCAGCAAACATAGCTTATGTTTGCTTTGTTTAACTTCACAAAGAAACTATACATGTACGACATAGATACTACTCTCCACATCATCAGAGAAATTGAAACAAAAACCAACCAAAAACAACAAAAAACTGGCCTTTGGGTACCAAGCAGCAACTGTCATTGGTCATCAACAAAAGTTTTTTGTCTTCAGGCATCTGCATGTCTTTCTATGTTGAGAATGTTTTGCTTTATTGAAGCAGCCAGAGCTGAATGTTGGAGGTGCATATCATGTCAAGAGGAAACGATGATGCAGAAAACTGTACAAATTATTATTGTGAAGTTAAGAGCAAAGTTTTGATGTGCTGAATATTTGGGGCTGATCTTTAATGGGTTGACAGAGAGGGATTACATTATGTCTCTGTTCAGCAATGGAGAGTTTGCTTTGGACTATCATGAATTGATTAAAACCAAATGATTAAACTGCACAGACCATAACAGATGGGACTCTTAAAGCTCTTCTATGATGCAGGTTTGGTTGCCTGGAAAGTTGTCTGGAGAGATGTCACAGAAAGGGCTGCTGCCGATCTTGGTGTGCACAATGGCCTTTTAAGAAAACTGCTGCCACTGGTTGCAATGGGGGATTGCCTTGTGGATGTTGAGTGCACTGCACACACCCCAGAACAGTGTGAAGCCAGCTGATCACAAGGTCTCTTACTGTGAGACATTTAATCACTCCATGGTCAAGCCACTGCAGTGAGAGAGACAGAGACATAGCACAGGAACATCTGAACCAAAGCCAGCTCTCGACCTGTGGATGGAGACAGCTAATCGAAGGTTCAACCAGGGACTGGAAGGCCTATCTGCATTAACTACCATGCAGGATATATACTCAAATTTGTCTTGGGTGATTTTGAGATAGTAATCAATGTGTGCATGCATGTCTGTGCATGTGCATGTAAAAAAGAATTCATTTTGATCTGGCAGTGTTTTGGTTATTTAATATTAGCCTAACCTGTAAAAATGTATGCCTTTCTTTAGGTCATTTCAATGCACAGGCACATTTAAAGATATTACAAAGTAATGGCAGGCTTCCAGTGTATTATTTTAAAAAGAGGTTTTGATTAAAAAAACGTCTTTAGGTAGATTTAGCCTGGAGCTTCATGGGATATATCCATTTTAATGAGTTACTCCTTGCTATATATTACTAAATTCACACAACTTTATAAATAAATATAGATTTAATTTAGTCGCATACAACAAGACATCTTCCACTCAAACATATTTATCACTGCTGTTTAAAACAGATTAAGGTGCAGAGTTTATTTATTGTGCCTATCAGGTTAAACAAGCATGGATAATGCTTCAAAAGAATAGGGAGCTACAACAGAACATTGATAAACTGATCCGAAAGAAATTTGGCGAAAAAAAAAAAATATAACCAATATTATTTTTCTGCATTAAAAGTTTTTAGGCTGTGAAACAGTGAGCTCAAAAGAGCTGAAACACTTCACAGAGCTGAGGGTAACTGCATTCTCTGTGGTTTTATCACATGCTATACATTTAAAACATAAACCAAACCAAATACTAAAACATGATGCAGCACCTATTATCTGTAATTGTCAAGTTTCTTTCAGCTTTTTTTCCAAGCCAAAATCTGTTTTTACTGTTTTTAAGCGATTACTATTACTCAATACTGAAATGTATTGTAATAGATCATAAAAAAATCAGAAAATAAGAAGTTTAAGTTTGACTTCTCAGACAGAATTTGTAACAAATAATGTAGCATTTGCACAATCAAGGGAATCTAAAATATTGAAACTCAGAATGCAATCGGCTTAGATGTATCCACGTTTTCAATAAAAGTGACATCATAGGCCTTGACTATCTGCAGACTAATTTACTGGTCTAATCCATGTCCTCACATCCTTCAAATCCAGGCTGAAACTCATCAGTGCAGTGAGAACACTGAGAAGGTGTTAAATTACAACAACAAACCGGCTGGTGCTGTCTTTCACACCTTGTCCCATCACACTAACAACCACTGAAATATACAAATGTGCAGGATCTGGCTCCATTTATGCCAGTCACAGCCATGCAATTAGAAACACTGTGGCATAAAGTATAAGAACAACAAAGAAAACAGTAAGGGTTGCACCAAACTGACTGATGATTTATCTAAACTACAGTACTTTTTTTTGAAGAATTAAATGTGATGAAGTTGGTTATAGCTGTATTAGAGTTGCTTCAGTCACATTCTCATTATGACCATCACTGCAGGTTTGTGTAGTGGTGTGGAGTGTCTGCTTGTTTGTGAATGCATACTGGGTCTTTACATTCACTGGTTTCAGGGTTGTTCAGTTCTGCTCAGTCTGGTTAGATGATCACATGATTGGCCACTGCAGTGTGACATTAAGGAATGCTGTTAGAGGGATGCTGTGTTTCTTTTGGTAACCTTGCCTGCAATGAACACCACTGCAACCCTGTTGAACTACATGGATTAAAATGAATGAGACTTTTTGGCAGGCTCCTGTCTGCAACAGCCCTCAGCATTAAAAAAAGCAAAAAAAAAAAAAAAAAATTACAGATCTGGTCTAGGTCAGAACTTTTTTCTTTTTCTTTTTTTAAAATTTTTTAAATTTTAGACAAGTCATATGAGGTATATTTTCCTCTTAAGCCAAACTTAATCTTGTATTTTCCTCTTTCACACGGATAAATTGTTGTGCACCTGTGTCACCTGTTTTGACAGTGTTAATAAATGCCAATGATTTTAAGATTACTTGGTCAGGTGTTGAGATCTCTGACTTTTTTTCAAGGCCTTTTTCCTTTTTTGAGCAAAACTCTGCAGCTGACATTTGAGTAGAAGTCAAACATTATTTGTGCTCTTTAAAGACGACATCAGGTAAAAGATTATGACGATGAGGATAAAGGGGTGAACCTTTGAACCTGGCCTTAAATAAGGTTGAAAGCTTGGCAGTTGTAAGGAACAGTTGCTAGGACTTATTAGTGTAAATTAACCTACAGCAACTTCTAGACCTACAGCTAAATTCCGAGCTTCTTGCCATTTTTGTGGCAATTTTTTTAATTAATGCACATTTAGCTAGGTACCTAGCTTACTAGGTTAAAATATTTAACCAATGGATCTGCCATACATAAGTAATGACACGACTCAGTTTAGAGACTGTAAATGAAAATGATAATTGCTGCCCTAAGGAGACTGTACAGAGAGGCACTGATGTAAAAGAAATACCTTATGATACCTGTTTTGATGCTCTGGGTGACAGAAGTGATAAGAATTACCCATTAACCTTTTTTGTTTTATCATTTTATTTCACTATTATGCTCTCACCCATATTTCCATGAAAAGTCAGATGGGGCACGGATTATATCACATAGGTTGTGAACAAACAAACATTATTTCTGCAAAAAAAAGGGTAGATTATTTTTTTTCTGTTGTAGGTACATGAGAACTTACAGTGCAGTGTTACAGAGTTCATCCAGGTATGTATCTGTGCCTTGAAAATTCTCCAATCAGTGAAGTCAGGCTGGCCCAAAATTCCAGCTTTGCATCCGTGGTCCGTCTCTTCACATGCTTAACCACAGCCTGAGCAGATTTTAGTTTCTGTTTGTGAGATTCCCAAAACTCAGGGCCAGAGCAATTGTCACCCATTGTTACTAGAAGAGTAAAATGTTTCTGTGACCTGTAGAATCAATTGCCATGATTAAAAAGATAAACCAAGTTATGATAAACCATTGTTTTCTTAGATGATTCACACATTTCAAGCAATTGTGTATAGCGTATGCACCTATACAATGTATTATGATATTGAGTATTTGTGTGGAAAATTTAACAATTTTTTAAACTTTGGACTTTGAGACCTAGATGAGATATTGAGTGTGTCTAGCCTTACTCACTTGAATTTTACTTTACATAGTAATTGTGAACTGCTGATGGAACTTACGGAGATGGAACATCACAGTGTTTTCTTGCAAGATCACCCAGGAGCTTTTTACCTGCACAGCCCTTTTGGTAAACACTGGCCTGAAAGAAAGTATGTAACACTTTGTGGCTCTTCCCTTCCTGTGTGTCCTCACCATTAGTTTGGATGGAAGTGCTGGATGGACAGACAGTTAGACTTTCTGGCCTAAGTAAGTGGGTTTGCCCTTCTCCATATTCCTATATTCCTACAGTTCTACATTAAAAAATAAAATAAAGAAATAGTTTGATAAAAGAAAGATTGCCTGATGAACAATGTATGGACTTGTCTGGTATAGACTTGATGCTTTCATCATTTTCTCTCTAACAAGTAAATATGAAATCCACTCAAGGGACTAAGTTGTGTGTACCATACTGTAAGAGGCCCCTGCTGAGCTATAATCTGATCAGTGTTGTGAAAACAATTCTGATAATGCTGTGGAATTAGACCAATGAGGCCCCCCATCGACTGTTACATTTGAAACCAAAGGCACACAAGCCAGGGCTAATGACTCGGCTTACCACTCAGATTGGCTAGGAAAATGGGTTTGAATAGTACTTAAGGGAGCCCTTAATATTGAATGCACTGTGATCTAATTAGCTACAGTAAAATACTATACTGTATGCAGTAGCTTTGTGTGAGTTGGTTTGATTGGATGGCCGGACACTATAAAGGCTTTACTGTGGGCTGCACATGAGAGATATATATTGGGAACATTATATTTATAGAATCATTGAATACAAAATACTATACAGTGTATGCAGTGATGAATGCTACATAAAAGATATGATTTGTTTTATTGAAATAAGCCCTCAGTCTACACAGATGTAAACCTAGAGCAGCATTCAGTCAAACTCATTTTAAAAAAAAGGGGGTAAACCAGATCATAAAAGTGAATTTCTCCCTGATGTCTGATTATTTCTTAAAAGAGCACAGAGGACAAATGATTTACAGAGCATGTATGTATTCTGTAGCAGACAAAAATACAGCTCAATATCATTTATAAGTTTACTGCTAAATATGTACAACAAATGAAAAAAATACAGTGAGATGATTCTTTACAGTTGTAGTAAACTCAATTTAACAATATAAAATATAAAATATGAATTATATTTACAATAAATATATTTATCATGACACAGATGGTGGTATTCCTTCACCATTTTTGCATTAAAACTTGATGCATCTCTTGCTTTGAAACAAGACATCAAAGCGTGATTTTAGCTGTGAACTTATCTGCTATCAAACCATCTGTTCAGCTGTAAACACTGCACTCCAAACCCAACTGACACAAGATTGTCTACGTTTAAGAGTTAATAGCAGTAAATCACAGCATTCATCCGTCCATCTCAATCACTTTCTTAAAGTGTGAATGAATAAAACATTGTCTCTATTCTTCCAAGAAATAAGTGATGAGAGGTCACGATCTGATGCCAAAGGTCACAGACCCATGTCCATTCCTATTGGCTAAATGTACTCTCACAAGCAATCATATGTTTGATCAATACCAATAGCAAACAGCGCTGGTATCATGGGGACAATTACAGGTTTGGAAATTGTACTGGCTTGCATTCAACAGGCTGTCCAGGTGCATTTGGCAGAGCAGCTAGAGCTGTGTGATTTGGTACAGCCGTAAATAACGACAGCTACACTGTAATTTTCATTACTGAAGAGCCTGGCTGTGGGTTACAACACTGCATCCAGCAATTTGGATCTAGGACTTAGCCAAATATTTCTGCGTGTGTTTGTGTGTGTATGTTTGTGCGTGTTGTTGGGCAGGTTAGGGTCAAATGGGGACTGTGTGATAACACTTCTATGGCTGTACCATCTTGTATATAATTCACTATCAAGGCAGTCACTGAGATTCATAATGCACTGATAAAACAAAGATGCATATCAGCGCTCAAAGGAATCAGATATAAGAGAATGAAATAAACTACTTGAGGTAAAATCAGTGGACTTTTCATTGAGCACTGACCTCCAGATGCACTCTGCCACTGACAGTGATGTCATACACACAGTTTAGTATTAGTATTTAAAATAGTAGTATTTGAGCTTAAAAAAAAGAGAGGCTAATATAGTTATTACAAAAATGTGTTCTGTTAACTCCACCTAAGAAAAAAATAACTATTATCTAAAATATTACAGTATGATACTATGTTACCCTGGACATCATCAGACTTTGTCTTTTTTTTTTTTGACTGAGAGAATCTAGCAGCAGAAATTACATATTATATTCAAATTGTGTTCAAAAGATCTTATCAATGGAAACAAACTTCACAATTTACTAGTGATCAAGTTTTATGAGTACCAAACAAAAACTCCCAGACAATGTTCATTTGCAACACACATTTAGATTTTTGTGTTTGTTAATAATGGTCAATTGCTACACTTTTGTTTCTCACCATTAGTTTTCAACCATACCTATATTTTATGCACATTTATTCATACAACCACAGGGTGGACTGCTACTTTTGGCAATAGAGAATTTTCCACTGCAAGCCTAATAGCTGGAAATACTGTAACTTAAATTTAGTGAATGAATGACTTTAGTGTAAATTTAGTGAAATAAAAACTCTGAAAAAATCTACTCTTTTATCACATCAATAAGGATTTATTCTCCTCAAATTATATTTTTGAAAATTGCTACAATTCAGTGATGTTGTTATACTACATGAATCCCTTTTTTATGTGGTTTTAGAATAACACCAGTCAGTGAACTGAATTACAGAAATTCTTCCAAACAGGCCTCCTTATACCAAATGATGTTAATGATATTACTTGATAACAGACACATGTAGCTTAGTTTGGTTGTAATATTGTAACACATATTAAAAAACAATTATTAATTATTGTATGTCAGAATCATAGACAGGCAATTGATCAGTCTAAATACATTTTTTATCCATGGTGGAATATCTCTTTGAGTCCTGGTAAAAAGCCAGGTAAGGAGTCAATGAGAAGAAAGTAGTTCTGTGTTCTTCTTGTTAGTTATAATAATTTGATCCATCCTGAATCTCCGTTAGAAAGAGAAACTTGAACATGCTTTAATCACAATTATTATCATAATGTTTAATATCTCCTTAACTACTACAACACACTGTGTATCTGCCATTACCAAAAAGGGGTGAAAGAGATAACAATGCTGCAGCACAGAAAATATTAGGCTTGTGGTTGGTGCTTTGATTGATTTTAAGGTTTATGTTATGCGTAAAAAAACTGACTAAGTCTCAGCTTACTTAGATACTGTACATCCCTGCCTCCCTGGCTGCATCCCTGATTCTGCTTATGTGTATGAGAGCAATCCCTGAACTCAAAACCACCCGCATTTTGCTTAATTTGGTAGGAATATGCATGACGGAGGGAGAAAATGTGTGACTCAATGCATAATCCACTTTACTCTCCATGGTGAAGACAGCCAGGATCTCTTACTGTAAAACAAAAAATAAATAACTATGGGAGTTACTGATGTCTAATTGGATTTCAGTTCTCATCTGACAAACACACAGGCTTGACATACCATCGCCTCAAAGTTGCATTGACTACTGATAGCCCATAATTGTCTACAGTATTTATGCATCCAGCAGAAACAGAGTAATTTACTGTAGTATTTAATTTGGGGTAAAAATGCCCTTTTCTCTTACCTCTGCTTTGATCAATATCATCTTTGAGAAGAAATATTTGGTTCTTCAGCTGCTCAGTGTTCAATAGATAGTTGCTTGACTGAAAGCTGTTTTATGCTGAACAAGTTGTGTACAATGGGATTAATGGACAATGCTTATAAGAGAGCTTACACTGAACCAAACCTCCCAGTGAAAGATTGTTGAATGCTCTGTTGAGATGAAACTGTAAAGTCTGGTGATAATTCTCTGTTGGTAAGTCAATACAAGCAGCATTTTTCCACTTTACGCCATATGACTCATTGTTTATATAAAATATTGATTAGTGCAGCTTTAAGGATAGCGAGTGACCCTGCAAGAGTGTTATACAGGACTCTTTCTTGTGAGCGTATGCACATTTGACACATGATATCTGTCTCCTCTTTGTTTTCTTTTGATTACGATTTGCAATTGACAGTTACATCAGTAAACTCAGTGATGATTTTCCACATCAAAGAGAATTTTTTGTATTGGAAAGAACTGCAGCATATGTAAAAAATAATCCAGAGAGCTGTGTAAAATCTGAAAAATGTCCACAAGTTTGTCTCTGGAGTAAATACTAGCTGAGGAAGTCACAAGATGGAAAAAATGCGCATTTGAAGTTGGAAAAAATGAACTTACAAGACCTCTGTAGCCCCTTCCTCCTCTCTACTGCAGGTTAAATTATCCAGGCTAAATTAGCATAGCACATGTATATCTCTGATGTAGCTGTTGGTTGCTGAGTTTAATTGTGAATAATGTAGTTGTCAGGTTTTGAAAAGAAAAAGAAGGCATGACATAAAAAAGATGATTTCTTTAGTTCTGATATTGATATTGGTTCTGTTATTATCAATATTGATTTTTTTAAAAAACTATCCATCTTGAATCAGAGTGTTGTGTTTAAGTGCAACAATGTACTATTAACAAAGACATTATACTATAGAGATGGTTTGTAGTGATATAATGTGATGTACTGTAAAGACCGAAGATTTGCCTTCACTGCAAGATTATTCTAGATGATTCTTCTTTTAATCATATTTTTCAATTGTACCAATTTTCATATTTTTGTTTTGTAATATCCTAACAGGATTGGATCCAGAATAGAAGCAGTTGTAGCAGTAGTAATACTAGAGTGCATCCGAGTTAGTAATCATAGTAGTGATGATAGAAGATGGTTTCCACTGAGCGTCATACTTCCTAATAAATAAGGTAATCCAGATTTAAGTCAGTCCAAGAAGGTTGTAAACTATAGCAGAAGACCCAGAACCTGAGTAAGACCGGGTGGCCCAGTGTAAACATACTGCAAGGATGAATGTCCAAACAATGGCCCTACTAGCAGGCTGTGCTTGTATGGCTGAATAGTGACAATCCCAGTAAAAGTGTTACACAGATACGGCTCCTCATGTATCACAAACTCTCGACATGGCCCCAGTTTCCTCCTGGGCATAAGGAAGAGGGATTCAGGGCCCAAGCAGTTTTTCAAAGATCACAGCATTTGAATAATATGAGTTGAAGGCACCTTTCTTAGCAAGCTGAAGAGATTAAAAATTGCAAAACGTGTAAATGTCTTTAAGAAGCTGAGGCTCAGTGATAAAATGTGATGCGTGCCTCTGAGGTTGAGACGAAGGCGGGGAAGGCAAGCGTGAGGAAACACATGGACTTTGGCAAATGTGGTCTCAACAGGATGTTCTGGGCTGGGTTATACCTTCACTTTGACTGCTAGCCTTTTTCCGGCTGCTGGTAAGCCTTCAATTAAATGACGGCTACCTTTTTCAAGTCACTAATCCTCTTACAGTTTGGAACCCTACCCTTTGCCATACAGAAAATACACACACACACACAGGCATGGTGTGTGTGTGTGTGTGTGTGTGTGTGTGTGTGTGTGTGTGTAACAGGGAGTCTTCTTCAGCCTCACCCTCATGCTGCCAGTTTTGCAGTCCTTCTGCCTTCTGGTACCTTCTTAAGTTGACAAAAGAGGCTGTTCTTGTCACAAACTGAGCCTGGAGGTAAAGACTGCATGAAGAAAAATGAAAGCACATGTGTATGTGGCAAATCTGAACCCATGTCATACATAAACATGACAGTGTGACAATGACATTACTAGAATTTATTGCATATAGGCTTTTTTGTGGTAGAATAATGTTAAATAAATAAAAAGGCAATATGTGTGTATAATTTATAGCCTTTACATAACCATTTAGTTAATCCTAATTAAAAGTGTCAAAGTAATATGTAATATGTTAGATTAATGTGCAGATGGAATGCAGAGATAGTGTAGAGTGAGAAAATATGATTACATAGTTGAAAACATATAGAAAGAGAGGGCAGATTAAGTATATGCAAATGAAAAGCAAAGATTCAGAGGGTGCCAACTTACATAAACAACACAAACTATGGCCATGGAACTCTAATTGGGGATTTCATAGGTCTAAGGTTTTGAATCTGCAAAAAAAAAAAAGAAATGTATGTAAGAAGTGCATGTAGACACTGAATATACACACAGCTACAAGTGCAAGTCTTAACCCCTTGAGACCCACAGTACATAGTGTTATAGCCTGCTAAAAAGGTATTTTAGTAAGGATGACTGCTTCAGTAACTGAAGGCTTCACTTGTTTGAACAAAAGACATTTACGGAGGGAGAAGGCATAAAAAGTGAGACTGTATAAAAACATCCGGATGTAATCTTGAGCTTTCAAAATTCCAGCCTCTAGCCCAAAGACCATGTTGTTAATTCCATTATTCCATTATCGATCATTAAAGTTTCCCTTCAGTAGAAAAAATGCCAAAAAACAAAAATTTAAAATACAAGTTTGATGGAATAGTTGGAAAGTACTGTACATGGAGAACCATGAAAAAACAAAACAAAAAAAAAAACAAAAAAGGGTGGACGGCTTGTGTAGGTGCTCTGTGGTTCAATTTGCTCTAGATTACAAAAAAAAGGTTTTATTGTTGCTGTAAGTTCTGGTCTGGCTCATGTTTGCACTGACGTTTTACATCTAAGAGGAGTGTTAACTCATTTTAACTGACCTTCGGTGACATATTAGTGACTGTCATCCAGTTTACAGGCGAATGTGGATGCACAGAGGAGTCCAGAGGCTAACAGAGATTCAAACTGCACTTCATTGAACCCGATTCATTCATTTGTCTACTCTGACAAAGAGCTCTTAAAGAAATTGTTGATTATAAGTTTTCTTTAAGAATGCCACCAGAGCTAATGTGTCATCATTTTTTTTTAAACTAGGCTAGTACCATTGAGCTCAAAGATACCTTTTAAAAGGGAGATCTACATAAGCAACACATAGTTAAAATAACAAATTAGAATGAAAACACTTAGGGCTGAAATGATATTAAAAATATTAGATAAAATATTTACATCTTTTTTTGTCATCACTATTCACAGTCTACAGTATACAATTAATATCCACAATTGGGTATTTCATTGTGAGCTCCTTGTGAACACCACGCAACATGAATATATTCATATGGATCAGTTAAGTGATGCACTAACTCCTAGTTGCCAAAATTCTCTCTTGTGTTCATCCACTTTTGATTATGCAGGATGACACCACCAAAACTGTCTAACTGTTACCTATCAGTCTACATGTCAGTTCCTCCTGATTCAGATAAGATAAGATAAGACAAGTTAAGATAAGATAAGATAAGATAAGATATGCCTTTATTAGTCCTACAATGGGGAAATTTACATTGTTGCAGCAAGTAGCAATAAGAATAAGAACAATGAATAATAAGTACAAAATAAGAACAAGAAATTGTACAATTTTTACAAGGGTGACGGTATGAAGTGGCAAAAGTATTCAATTGCACAGATGAAATTGGAATAATATACATGGATATTGCACGTAAATTAAATTATTAGTACACATGAAATAATAATAATACCGTAATAATATTATGGAGTATTGGACATTAAAGTGCAGTGCGTTCAGTTGTCCAGGCTGGCGGGGGTGAGGTTTACTGGGAGCAGTGCTTGTTGTAAAGTCTGACAGCTGCTGGGAGTTGTAGAAGTCAGTGTAAATACAAAGCAAAAACAATAATGTTCAGATCAAGAGAGCGTGTTAAAGCAGCCTAACTTCTAGATACACATATATTTTTACGTATAGAAAAATTAAAAGAAAAAATAAAAACACATGTAAGTATGGAAGCCCTAAGCGGACATGTTTTTTTTTTTTTTACAAGCTGTTTTCTCGAGATAACGAGATATCTCATTATCTCAAGAAAAGGAACTTTGTTTTCTTGAGATATTATCTCGTTATCTCTAGAAAACGAACTTTGTTTTTGTCATGATAAGGAGATATTTTCTCGTGATCTCCAACAGATCCGCCCGCCACTTCTTCTTCTTCTTCTGTAAATCCGCTGGAGATCCCAAGTAAATATCTCGTTATCACGAGAAAACAAAGTTCGTTTTCTCGAGAAAACGAGATACGCTTTCCTTGTGAATACTTCTGTATGTAAGTAATGTCCATGGATTGTGTGTTTTTTTATACACAAGTTCGCTTTAAACTGAAAACAGTGCACACCTTTCAAGTGTTGGGTTGGGTTCAAATAACCGCTTTATTGCCTACCACTATAAACTAAAGCCAAACAGATTAAGTGTTTAAACATCTTTGTATTCAGTGTGATTTCAGTGTGATTTCAGAAACTTAATTTTAGATTTAAATCTTTCAGGTTTGCCTTGCTGCCTCCACTTACAAATGTATTTATGGAGTGTGGTCTTGACATGCTCTATATGTAAAGTGTCTCGAGACAACTTTGTTGTGATTTGATGCTATATAAATAAAATTGAATTGGATTGAATTGAACTTGGCTATATGGAAGTAAGGTCTACAGAGCACAAACTGTGAAGAATAAGTCTTTTGCTCCTCAATACTTAGCTTTGCTACACTTTGTAATTGAATTTGTTCCTTCAATTAGTTTTGAGATGTCCCTTAGGTGATTTATTTATTTACTTGCAGGGACTCATTTTGATGACTTTTGTCCTCCCTGAGGTTGTCTACCTTCCATCATCTTTGCAACTGTGCATGTTGTTCAGTTTAACCCAAAGAACATTGCCCTCTAAATAGAGTGTAAGACAGTACAGCCTGTCCGTGGCACATTCGAATTCACAAAATAAACTTAATTTTAGAAAAGAAGGAAATTGGACTCAAAACTGAAAAACTAAAAGGACATGTATTTCCTTGAGGTAATTTTTTCTCGCCCAAAGTGCAAATTGCGGTCTTAAATTGCTGTAGGCAGGAAATGAAGAACCTCAGGTAATTTTAGGGGGAGGGGGTGGGGATGTGTAAAAAGCCCTTTCAAACTTTGAGTCAAAGTTTTAATTTTAATGTTTCAACGCATATAATCAGCTAACTCTTTTCCATTAAAATCTGAATTTTTTCAATGACTGCAGTATATGTGACATTTATAATGCCATCTAGTATGTTGTATAATCACAAAATGCTTTCTGATATGTTACAGCATTTCTCATGAAACCTTATTGACAGAAATGAAAAACATTTAAGTGTCTTATGAATGCTTATGACTGAATATCTGTTGAAACTGAGTGTATTTTTCTTGTAATCATGATTGTAAAGTCTTACCATTATCCTTTTGAGTACCCTCATACAGTCAGAAACACAGACAGCTACCCCTCACTGAAGCTATTGATCAGGATGAGGCACAGACCTCTGTAAAAGGAGGGGTGTTCCCGCTATAATCAGCCAACACTCAGTATTGATTGGCCTGTGTCAGGAGAGTCGAGTAAAGGGAGGACACAGTCAGAGTCACAGGCAATTAATGGTCCCTATGCCACAGTGGCAAGTCCTCTCTCCATCCCCTCCTTCCCCTCAATTAAATTCTATTGTAATGGGTTTATTGACATGGTAAATATGCATCTGCATTTGCAATACTTGGAGGGTGAATGCATATTAGCAAAAACACAATGCATAGGGCTGTTTGGATATAGAGTATGTAATCAGTTCCAAACATGCAAGCTGTAAATGGTGATGTTTTTTTTCTACAGTCACTAAGAGGGCTAAGGCACACGTATATAAGAACTGAAATGCACATGTGGAAACACAATGCGTGTGCATTGTAGTATTTTGTAATAAAATAGGGAACTCTCAAAAGTCGAAGCTCCTGTACAGACAAAAAAATAACATGGTTTTTGTGGGTAACTGCTACTGCTGGCCAACAAGTCCAAAAATAATTTTGTCACTAAAATTTGTTTTGCATCAACATTGCTTTTTTGCATAATAGTGCTGCTAAAAATCTGTAACGGTGAAAATATTTTTTTAGAATTTCATTCTTAAATAAAAGGAGTTACTGCATTAACTTATTTGTAGACAGTTATATATAAATAAGAAAATCAAAGCTGCTAAATGATTAGAAATCCTGACTTCTATTTGCTTACATGAGTTCAAGTCCAGAAAGCAGAGCAACATAACAACAACACATACTGTTGAAAAATTCTTGGGTCTTTAGGGTGTTTACACACCAGCATTATGTTGTGCAGTTAAATCAGACCCTGATTTAGTTTGTCTCTTGGTTTGGGAGATGTGAACATGATAATTGCATTCTGAAGCAGACAAACCACAGAAGACTCTTGAGAAAGGTTGGTCTTGGTCCACTGAGTATTTGTTTGTGGTTGCAACATAATCCATCCTCGATCTGACCAAACCAGCAGATTTCAAGTAAGTTTGACATGTTGCCCTGATAATCGTTATGATTTTGAAGATTCTGTTACTCTATGTTTAACTGCATAGCAACACAATAAGATTGCAGCAGTGTCTCAGGACAGGCTATATTGGTAATTAAGGCTAATTTAGTATTGTATGGATGGAATAAACAAGTCATGATATATTAATTAGTGGGCTTTAGGTGCCATTAGCAGTTACCAAACCAGCCACTAAGCTAACTGGCAACTGGCTGTAAGTTCATATTTACAGCACAGACATTAAAGAAGTGCCACTTTTCTCTTTCCAACTCTCTGCTAGAAAGCTAATCATACATTTCAATGAATATCCATTTGCATTTTTCTTTAGCCCACCACTGGCATCTGCAGAATGTTAAATGTTATGACTTTAACATCTTTAGTAGCAGCTATAGCCCTGTACCTGACCCTTCTTCAAGTCAGTTTGAAACTTTTGCAACTTTACCTCTTACACTTACATCTATAGTTCTCACACAGTAACTATCTGCTAATGGGTTTTGGCTCTTTTGACATCCAATACATGCAGCCATGCCCAAGACACACACATTTACACACAGCTGATACAAGTCGCAATCATGTCAGTTGGTTGCAAATACTGTCATGGTTAAAGAAATGCTAATGAAAATAAGGTTTCTGTAATGACCACTCAAAGCAAAAGCAAAAAAAAAAAAATTATCTGTCAATATCTGTGCAAGCCTCTCAGAATAGCGGGCCTGGCTGGAACACAGTGATTTACTGTCCAATTTTCAACGGCCCCTGTATCCGTTTCAATCAAATCTCCAATATTAACACCAGGCAATAATTTCTTCTGCTTTATTACAAATGTAGCCCTCCTATTCGATAAATCAGCTGCCAGAAGCCAGTATAATTCACAGTGGAAATCAGGCATATTTTATACTGGCTGAGTCACAGTCAAAATGAACCATTATTTCAGCTTTATGTTCTTTTGAGAGAGAGAGAGAGAGAGCCACTTGAGTCTATCATCTTACGGCAGAGTTCATTTTTTCTCTTTAACTTCTAAGTAAAACTTTGCTCAAAGCTTTGATACAGCTCACGCAGGTAGAAGATAGTTCATAAAATGGGACTTTATTCTATTAAAAGAATAAAAGTGTAATAATCCTAGAAGGAATTGGAAGGATGCTGCAATGCGCCATCAAGCTTTATGCTGATACTGTGAATATGAAAACACACCTTAAGTGGAATATGTGGGATGACACAGTTATGATAATTTTTTATAGGGAAAACATGATAAAGATTTCCATATGGCTGTTAGCGTGGATCTAAAATCAACACCCACTGAACCCCAGGTGTCTGTAAAACATGTAGTGGATAAATCAATTTGTTGGCCAACACACTGGCTTCTAACATTACTGTGAATGTTTGTTTGAATGTTTGCACAGCTGAGTGACTAAATGTCTTTGTTAACCATCTTAAAGCACAACAGTGAACCTGTAACTGCAAATATCTTGAGCTAAGCGTTAGTTTTAAACATTCTGCATTATTCAGATTTCACAGTTTGGATTCAATTTATCAAGAGAAGAATGCTTTTTTTTCATTCATTAGTTCTGCAAGTAAATGTGGCTTAGTTAAAAGCTGAAAATGAGTCCATTAAATGTAATGAGTTTGAATACTAATGATGCGTATGAGCGTTACCAGTAATTGCGTAAAATTTAGAAGTTTCCACCAGGTAGTTCTCCCTGAACATCAAATATAAGGGAAATACCATTGTTAAAAGGTTACATTATTTTTCTTTCACTTTTTTGATGTATCACTTGAACTAGAGGGGCAAATAGAAAACAATAAGTATACATCATAGTTTCCTGGTTTTGAGTCCTATCCTGGTTTTACATATTTTAGGGATATGGCGTGTACATAGAACATGGGAAACCTGGTTATTTGTATCTTAGCTTACATGATCAGAACAGTGTCCAGGTCAGCATGGAACAGTTAATCCAATCCTGTTTCTGAAACCAGGATATGATGTTCACAAACATGACAAGAAGCCAAAAACCTAAACAAAACAAGGCTGCTTGCTTGCAAATAGACTCACCTCTTGTAAATTCATATATGCAGAATATAAGAGATAGGATTTGCTTGGGCAAACTCTCTTTGCGAATAGGATTGTAGAGTCCAGAATAAGCTCATAAGGGAGCTACAAGTTAAGATTTATTTTCGTCTCAGAGAGACAATCCAATCAAATTTTCAGACAAGGTTTTTCACCGACTGGCTCCTCCTTCTTTAAGTGCTCACCAGGTCTGTGATAAGGGGTGAATGTATAATATCTTTGAGGAGGACTAACATTGGGCAGTAAGCTCTTTCAGTCAGAGCAGCCCACACTTGGAACAGTCTGCTAGCATCCATCAGAGACTGTGGTTCATTTCATTCGTTTAAAATTAATCTTAAATCATAGTTGAGAGATAATGTCACAAGTGTGTGAGTCAGGCTTATCTTATCTTATCTTATCTTATCTTATCTTATCTTGTCTTTTCTTTTCTTTTCTTTTCTTTTCTTATCTTATCTTATCTTATCTTATTAAACTTTAAAACAGTGCCTTTTTTGATTGAAATGATTGTAACAGCTGAGCCAGCAGACTGAACTCACCAATGAACTGGGGAGCATTCCAATCATTGTCAGATATCAAGGCATTATGAATAGTGATGCCTTTTCTTACTGATGTATGCACTGGAGTGCATTTAAACAGTCATGCAATTGCTTACTTCAGATGCACAATGCACACACTAAAGTGATTTGTTATTTCCACTCCACTGAGGCTCACCACTGACAGCAAATCAAGCTGCAGTCTGCTAAAATTTGGTATGAACATTATTCATCTCTGTGATGACTATTCTAATTCCAAACTGGTCAATCCTTCTCTGTATATTTACCCCTATATTTCATTATATGTATTTTCTCCAACATACTATTGTCAGTTCTAAGGATATTACAGTGAATTGGATTTCACACAAATATTATTGATATTTTTCAGATAAAATGAATTAACATCAAAAGTCTCCAAACATTTTCCTTTTAATTATTTATTTCCAAATTAACCAGCTTATTGATTTTAGCTCTTAAGGTTAAGTTGTTATTATTTTAAATAAGGATTGTACAAGGATTGACTCCTGACCTGTATTATATACAAAATATATTTTACTGCACAAAGAGGTTTCACCAGCAGCTACAAATTCTTTGGTTGAATTTAAAAGAGTTTATAGCTGGAACCTCCTCTATCATGCAATCACACAAATGTTGGAATGATTTATAATTATAGCTCTGTCCTTGAACTGCTCCACGCTTATTTTTTAAGCTATATTAAATTAGTAACTATTGTGTCAGCACCTAGCTGGATATTCTGATCAACTAAATCTCTGATGCTAACAGCCTCATTCATCCTATCATAGCAAACTGGACTTTTGGTATAAACAAATAAAAAGTAACCAGTGTGAATCAGTTTATTTCAATGTGAAGTACAAAATGGTCTGCAGGCCACCTGGCATCCTATGGGCAGCATATATATGTATATATGTGTGTGTGTGCATGTGTATGTGTGTGTGTGTGTGTATATATATATATATATATATAATTTAAAAAAAGGGGAAAAAAACTTATAAATAGATAAATAAATAGATTCTACAAAGCCCTTAACAGAAAGAAGGTTCATCAATGATGACTCTAAAAGCAAATGACATAGTAAGAACTTGTCCCAGACCCATTCACATCCTGTTCCAGTGACTTGATCAACAGTTGTATCGCTGTGTCTCGGCCCAGTTACTGATGGCTTTCTCTCAAACGCTGCCTATCTCATTACAGTAATGAACTTTATAATTACCTCCACCCCCTCAGAGCAGAATGGAGGCCATTAAGACACTTGGATTGGCTTTTATATCATTTACTTAGCCCAGGACACTAACCAGCAGCCATTTTCCATCTCAATAAACTCTCACATCCTTCAAGTCACTGACAACAGTTCCTTTCTTTCCTCAGACTGACAGGGCTTAGAAAGTTTGCATGCAAAACAAAGTGACACAGACCTTTGATGCAGACTTTAGAGTGTCCTGTAACAGCTCACTGAGGCTTCCTGTAGCCTGGATCCCCTTTGTAGTAACCTTGATACCAGAATTTTTAAAAATTTTGTCTCTTGAAAAAAATGAACACAGCAGTCTGACTTCCCACAGATAATAAAACTTATCCCATCTGTACAGAGCCAAAACAACCTGCATTCCTCCCCAACAATGTTGGTATATCTAATCATCAGCTCTTTTCCACTGCTGGACACAATGAAACCCATAACCTGCAGGCTTACTGTAGCTTACCATAACCTGACCTTTTAATGACTTTATAGAGCTGTTGTAATAGGTTCTTCCCTGTGTTTCAACTATACTTTATGAAATTTTTTATGGTGTGTCATAAAAAATGCTGCAGTAGGATCAACTGTTTTTTTCCTTTCATTCAGGGACTCAGCCCCCAGTTATAAAATTGTAACATTTATAACTGTTGAGATCTTGGAATGTGCTTGAAATTGATCTAATGAAACAATAAACATTAGCAGCCAGATATTCATTCAGATTATAAACATCCAGCTTTTGCAAGATTGTGCTACACCTATAACCCAAATTGTAATAAAACTCACTGGAAGGTCATAGAAGGTTTTGGAAGTTGGAAGTATCTTTAACTACTTTTCATTGTAGTATTGGCATGTCCAAAGATATGACCATAAATGTCACAGTACTTAGAGACTAAAGACAACATATTGTTATGAAGTGTGAAAATTTTGTTAAGAAATAGAGCATGAACCTCTCAAAGATATTTCTAAAAAACATATAATCAAAATGATCACATAAACACAGAGTATTGAGTTCATGTAAAAAAGGTTAAAAAAGAGAGGGAGGGTTGGTAGAAAAAAGTAACTGTACTTTTGGACTTTGCAGGACAATATGTAGGATTTTACACTGTTCCAATAAAACTTCCCAATGACAAAGTCTTCATTAAACTAATAGTAATTTATATTAAAACAAACCGCTTCTCATTACCCTATCATTGTGCTACAACTTTAGATTAGGAGCTAACAACTAGCACAAGTAACACTTTGAAGGCATCCATGTAAGACCAGTATATCAATCAGCAATTAGTCTCTGTGTTGTTAAAAATCATAACAAAAAAAATCCCCATTGATATTTACTTTAATTATATAATTGATCATACAATTTATCTATTCTCGTATCAAATGAAAGCTGAAAGAAACATTACCAGGCTTGTTTGCATTTTATTAGAGAGTATTAGGGCTGTTGCACAACAGTGGTCTTAAATGAGCACAACATGGGATGAAAACAAATTTGAATTTCAAACTAATGAGTTGCTGATTCATAACTTGGCTTGTACGTAATTTCCATGACTCTGTGACAAGTGCAAACAAGCAGTGAGCAAGAACATATATTATACTCTGATATATGTACTTGCTTATTGTTGAGAGGTGTATCAGCACTTAGTGCACAGCATTCTAACAAAGACTATAACCTCTATTTCCAGCAAAAGAAGTTGAACATTATTAACACAAGAGCGACACTGTAGCTGTATAACTCCCCCCCACCAGCCATTAAAAACGAAGACCAAAACACAGAATTTCAACCTGCATCTACTTGCACTTGGCAGACTGCATTACATGTAGAACCTATTTGTGAATGCATTGTGTTTGGCTGGGATTAATTAACACTTATAATGTAGTGGGGAATCAGGCGAGTCAGGCTTGTGTTATAATAGGGGAGCATTTTGGATTGCAATACTGGACAAAGACTTTACCTCCGAGGTGTGTGTCTGTGTGTGTGTGCGTATGTGCGTTTGTTTGAGAATGAGAGTGAGGAAGAACAAGAGACACCAGCCTACAACACTCCATTGTATGCTATCATGCTGAAACATATGGACAGACAGGCCCTTTGTCACTACAGTAAGGGCACGTTTGACATGGTTTGATATAGAGGGGCAAACAAACACAAAAGCACTATCCTACGCACTCAATGCCAACCTGTCACTCACCCGTCAAGGTGGTGTGTGTGTGTCTGCTGGTGTGTGTATGAATCTATTTGACTCACTGACCAAGAGAAGTGCAGACCTTAGCTTTACAGAAGTATATAGAGTTGAAGTTTTTTTTCAGTGTGTGATACCTTTGCAGTACAACTCAAGGCAAGGGAATAGTGTGCAATTTACTGCAACCTCATACACTTACATATAAGTACAATTCATTCAAACTCACTGCAGTCACTCATCACCTTGCAATGTATTTAAATGTACTCAGATACTCTTAAACTCATCAAATGCTTCATGATATCCTAGTTAGGTGATAGTTTTAAAGACTATTTGAGAATGGAGAAATAAAAGGATCAGTTTCCTCCACAATTCATATTCTTTGTTGTATTTGTCTGATTTGGTCACCACCTGGGAGTGCAACTGCAGTACCCCAACTTCACCCATGGGTGTCCCTCTTTTTCTTCAGAAGTCATCTTGCCTTGCTGCAGCTGTTCTCTCCTGATACTGTGGCAGGAATGACCAAGTGTGTGTGTGTGTGTGTGTGTGTCTGTGTGTGTGTGTGTTTGTGTGTGAGTGTGTCTGTTTACATTTTTTTGCAATCGCTAACTCACTTTTCAAAACTCTTCACACAGATCTCTTTATCGACATGCTTCTCAGTGCAACAGTTCGTCTCACATCCAGAATGCACTAATGCAACAAAAGCACTTATTACACATCTCAGAATCAGCTCTTGTACCAGAACACTGATGACATTTGTCTTCCAACTGTAACACTTTTTCTTATTACTTTGTTTCATAACAACCATAACAATGACTAGCACAAGAAGAATAACATATCAGTTTTCTTTAAAATATATATATGTATATTTTTCTATTTATCTCTGACCAAGATTCAATTGTTTACCTTCGTCTTGCATGGATTATGTTACCTTACAGTGTATGTCACAGATAGGTTACAATATGCTTCGATAGGCTTTATTTTGCCATTTTTGAACTGAGTAATTTCAAATGCACAAAACAAAACCACAGTAATTTTATTAATGTGATAATAAACTGTACATATTCACTGGACATATTTTCAGTTTGTATTATGTTTAACATCTGATCTATGGCTGGTGATTTATAGAAAGACTTTCTCTATCAAGAAGAATTGGAATAAAGTAAAAGGAAAGTGTCACTATGGTAGGACAGGACACACTTGTGACTGTGAGACAACAGTGAAATGCTACATCATCCCCTGCAATAAGAAATCATTCTGGATTTTGACTCTGCCTCCTTTCCTAACCTGGCACAAGTATTTCTTTGAGATTATCAAGGAATGAAAATAGCCTTAGTGTTGTATTCTCACCAAGAAGTTTATTCGTTATAATTTAGTTGATTAAGATGCTGCAGAATGAAGCAAGTTGTAGTATAATTTTGAGTAATTTTCTTATGTTAAAATTTAAAAGTAAATATACAAGTTCAACGGTGCCATGTGGTTGTGCAAAATTGAGAGCAATTACTCAAAATTTGGGGGCTGTTGTGTTTATACAACTATTTTTTTGGGTAGAAACAAAACAGAACAGACATTGGGATTTTGTGCTAATAAGCATGTGACATATAATCCCTTCATGTAGGAGGAAATCTAAATATCTATTCTAGTCACACAGTAGCTCAAGTGGGCCAAATAATCCTTTAAAATCTGGACCTATTCGGGGCAGTTTTTTTACTCTTATAAGTTTTTATTGCACCGAGGGGAGAATTTTTTTTCAAACCCCATTGTACCCTGTTCATTTCATTGCTTTCCCTCCTTAATTACCACTTGTATTCTATGAGAGAACTAACAGGAAGCTTAACACACTCAATATTTACCTGTGTCATTCTTTTTTGTTTTATATGTCTGTAATTCTACTATTGATAATTCTGTCTATCCAATTAAAGGATTTATTTTCAAGTTTTTTTCTCATTTAAATCAAGAGTATGAGGGTGCACAGGGTGCCATGTGTTGTGCAGATTGTAGAGGTATCTGAGAAAAAAAATGTTATTTTGGACTGGTAAAGTAGAATGAATTGACTTTGACACAGTAAACATAATTAAAGCTGTACTGATTTTGCTCCTCAAATGTGCTTCACATTGCTCCCAACATCTGACAGAACTGTTTAGGTAAAGGTTGCATGAGGTAAGCAGCAGGCTTTTTTTAGGTGTGGGTTTCATATCTGCAGCAAATAACCTGTGTTCAAGGGCAGCCTGCAGTGTTTTGACCCCTAACAGGTCTACATGAGATTAAACTAGGCTACTTTACAGGCTGTCAAATGCAAAATGAGATCTGGACACAAACTCACTCGATCAATAAACTTTTATTGCTGTTTATTATCTCTTAATTATCATATTGCTCTTTTTTACAACTATATACTTACATATTAGACTCCCTGACAAGAGTGATACTGGAATATCATGATGTAATAAACAAAGTAACAGTTTTGCTGCATTTTTTGTGTTAATCATTACGTGTATCAATTAAAGAAAAAAAGGTTGGGTTATTGGACAACATATTGACACATATTGTCATTTTATTTTGATGTTGTGGGGTATTTTGCTTGAGGCTCTAATATTTTGAGTATCATTCTGCCTTTAATGTCTCTATCATTTGTTAAATCTGAATGTCAGATTTTTGTACAGTAGTTCTTTTGAGTAAGACATTAAAATTACATTGACTATAGCTTACAAGAGTTAAAGAGGGACAATAAGGAGGAGAAAGAGTTAAAAATGACTGACACAGCTGTTTGCATATACTGTGCGGTTTGGATCCATATAATGAAGGTAACACAAATACTGCCAATATTAAGAAAAAAATCAGAAATAAAAACGAGCAAGTTTGAGCAACTGTAAGATTAATTGAGATTTTAAATTGGAAAATTTAAGGTAAGTTTAGCTTGTAATGTCTCTATGTTTTTCTACTTAAAGTACCAGTAAAGCTGGCAAAATGGAAGAGCATAAATCATCTTCTGGTTAACAGGGTCAGAGGAGAAAAGAATTAAAGGATAAGTGAACATAGTGCATTTTACTACAAATTAAATAGTGTATCTCGTTGGGGTTACCTCTGTAACCCTTTTTGTGCTATTATCCTCAGACTTCTCAGTCCTGACTGTCTCTAGTCTCTTTTGGGAAGATCTGAACCACACATAAACAACAACACATTATTAAGCAGCTTGTTGGTGTGTGGGGCCAATCTCCACCACCTTTTGTTCAAATCTACCCACTGAAGCAAAGGGCCCTCTCATTTCCTTGTAAATTGCCAGTTTCTGCGCTTTAAGAGGATTCTAGCATCGGCGAGTAACACTGAAATTTGTGGAAGGACACATGAGGTGGATGTTGATTGGAGGTAAAAAAAAAAGAAAAAAAGAAAAGGCTTCGGTCTGTGTCTGAATCTCTCTTGAATTCACAAACACCCTTAAACAGTGTCACACCTGCATGATCTTTCTCTTTCTCTGTCTTGCGTTCCTCCTCTCCTACACTCACAGATACACACATATACACACACGTGCTCTGGTCATATTTTCAATAATGAATTCTGTATGGATGATTCTGACCCAGATGGGAGTAATATAAGATTGAGCGTGGTGGTGTTTTATGGCTATCATTAACATCAACCCCAGTAAGACAGAGCTTGAGTGGTGTGGGCTTCATCCTGGCTCCTTTTAATGGATTGAAGCATTCACAGTAAATAACAAATCCCTCTCAAGCATCACAGTGGAGGGTAAACCTTTCCAAGCTCAGTTTAGGATGGCAGTTCTGAACAGTTACCATCATGATTAGTGAGATAAAATGTACATAAATTACATGAGGATCAGGTTTTTTGAAGGGAAGGGGTTTGTTTATCTCATGATGATGACAGACGACTGTGCATGTTGCTTGTAGCCAAGTCCAGCACAAGCTTACTGATAGTGAATCTTAACATTGCTACAAGTGTTAAGCTGATACCACACTTCAGGGACCAGTTTAAGGACTATTTAACCAATTAAAGCTGCAGTATTTTGAAATGGGTGTAATGTATTACATTTGTGCAGCTGACACAACAATACAAAAACCTAAAATGAATTTGGCTATGAGAACTTCTTCCAAGACAGACAATATGTTTGAAAATGAGGTTTGTTAATTCAACCCTTTCTCAAAAAAAAATCACAAAAGCAAAAAAACAGAGCATATTAGTATTTAATACAGCAATTTGGTGGCATCTAAAAATGCAATATGTGTAGTTTTTAGGTTTTAAAATAAAAAAACATATTTAGGAAATATTAAAACATATTTTTAGAAACAAAGGATGGTTACAGGCAGCTACATCTACAGCTCATCCTCCAGCTTAGATGGTGTGAGATCTTAAATGCTGTGTGAGGCAAAAAGATTTTTGTGTGCTTATGACACCAAGTTCAAGGTCTTAACTCTCATAACACTTACAGTTAGACAGTCACTAGCTATGAAATTTAGATTAGATAAAATTAGACGTAAGGCTCCCTTGCAGAGTGCTCTGACAGACATATACAAGAAAAATCACACAAGTGGAACAAAATGTGATGCATATATTTATATATTGTATAAATACTGTACTACATACAGATGTTACCAGATAGTGCTAAAAATATAAATGTAGATATCGTGAAATTAGGAAGTTGTAAACTGAGGAGTCAAAGCTTAGCAGTCTCAACTACTTTGTGACTTGTGCATGAAGGCAGACAGCTGGCTGACAGAGAATGAAAATCAATAGAAATGATAAAAAAATATATAAGCTCTAAAGTACTGCGAAAAGACTGCAAGCAGAGGTGATTCTACTGTTAATGGCTTTACATCTGTACTCCTCTGTGGTTAAGTTACTGTATAGTGCTGACTGTACATGTAATTCAACTCTACTGGTTTGAACTTTACAAGGGCAGTTTTTCCATTGTTACTGCGAGCCCATCATTAAAACAAAATAATGTAAATAAACCCAGAGTTGCTCTTCCGAAAGTGAAATCTTTGGATTTTGAAGTTACGTGTAGAACTTCTGTGTCAGTGGATGGGGATGCTATCTGCAATGACAGCAGAATAAACTCCTGTTGTGGTTGTTGAAAAATAAATTGTACATGTTAGAGAGTTGTACAAAATTAAGAGGAAGGTTTTAAAAACCTTGTTTAGGGTCACTGTTTTCATTTTTCATCATCACAATTTTTGGATGCTAGTCATTTCACACTGATAGGGGCTCACTTAAATGAAACTGTGGAGGTGTTTTTCTCCTGTCTTGTTTACACACAAAAAATTTCTCCCATCTGGGAGCAAAAACAGCAAAAAAGGTGCATGTAACTGACCTTACTGCAGCAAGGACTGCATACCATCAATGCAATGCAACTAAAAAAGAATTTACAATAAATAAAAAAGTGAAAAGGTAAAACCGAATAGTAAAAGAGATATCAATGGGCATTGCTGTTTTAAATATAGATGAAGGTTCTGTGGTATGCAAGTATATACAGAATGTTATATCTGCTATACAGTGTTTTTTAAACAACAGATTAAGTCACAAAGAGTTATGGAATGTAGAAACATAAAATGACAAATCTATGACGCAGATAAGCTCTGAACATATAACAGATATTAAATATTCTCTTGTTGAGATAATTTTATTCACATTTATTTCTTTACATACTATTACATTGTCGTAATTGATATAATCATCCAAAGTGAGTTAGAGTGAGTGTAATGAGGCCAAAATTGTGAAAAATTATGTAACTATATCATCTCTTCAAATATGTTGAAAAATTTCAAAAGCTTCAATTAGAAACATGTAGAGATGGATGGAGCAAGTGTATTTAAACCCCCTGTATCCCTGATGTCAGTGGGGGGCTCAAAAGGTGAGGCCACAAGGTTCAGACACAGGTTCCCTCCAAGTTACACTGCCAGACAATGTGAACAGAAAGTGCGCAAACTCCCACTTTTTGTGGGGTGGAGGGAGGATCTGGAGTTTTTCAAACACATCCAGGAGGAAGATTGTCCACAGAGCCATACTATTGCACTGGGTAACAATGCATCAAGTGCAGAGATTATTCACTTTTGCCACCCATTTTTTGGGAAATTAGATTTATATACTTAAATTTGTTTTGTCAAATACACTTGATGTTTTTTTAATTTTTTTCATATAAGAAACGCTGCATTTTTGTACCTCACAAAGTCAAAAGTCACTGGGAGGTGGTTTGGGTGTTCAATGGTTGCATAAGTATAGGTGTTTATAAAACACTCTGGAAGTATGGAGTTGGAAAGACGGGATCTTACCAGACTGCTGGAGCTACTTCTTGTCTCTGCTTGAGGCTAGGGGCTGCAGGTCACATCACCTAATACTTGCATAGGATCATGAAATGTCTCTAACAAACTGTCTGACTGTCAGGTGCAAAAGTTTGAAAAAATCCAAAAATTGTATTGCATTAATTGAAAAGGAGGATTTTTCTGGACCTACTGCATTAGTTTTGATTCTTTGAAATGAAAAAAGTGCTCATGATTAGTCAGAGAATGTTATAGAATTGCAATGGTAAACCAGTGAAGTAGTCTTTTAAGTTCAGGGAAAGATTGAGGTAGCAAATATATCTGAATAAAATAAAAATGTCCACTGTCACGTGTTGAAAGCACTGATGACTTAATAATATATAATCCTGACCACAGTTATTCCAGAACCTTTACAAAGTAGTTTCTAAAATAACAAAATAATTGTTCTGAAAATTGAAATCATTGTGCACAACTGTAATCTGTTTGGCCTTCTGCTCTTTCTTCTCACACCACCGTCAGGTAAAACTTCCATCTTGACTGACACCTTTCACTGTGGCAAGTTACTGCAGTGCACCTACAGATATCTAGATTCCTTACATAGGCACTTCATCATTAAATTTACAAAAAACCTTCATGCTGCTCACACAGCATATTGGCCTATTTGAAATATAATCAAACATGTCAATAAAAAAATAAAGGAAAAAATTCAAACACTTAAAATGTTAATAAGTTGTACTTAGTCAATAGCCTCAGTGGATCCAGTGGATGTGAACGGTTTAATGCCATTACAGTTACAATTTACATTTTGCATAGACAAAATATCCAAATCTAACAGAAAATAATTATACTTCTTAGAGATCTATCCATCATTATATTATTTTTACTTGTGAAACTTGTGTACTAGATAGATCAGCCAACTTGAATTTTTTTTTAATATTTTTCATGTAAAAATGATTCAGTGAAAAAACTAAGAAAAGTTGCTGTTGTGGCCAGTCTCTTGAAAACATCTGGGTGTGTCATCAATAAGACAGATTTCTTAAATCTTAAACCAATCTGCTAAGCAGCCTTATGATTCTTTTAAGTTTGAAAAAGGAAATGCTTAAATGTCTCTGTTCCTCTGACTGAAATGTGGAGTCCACCACTGAGTCAGATTTAAGTTGTTGTGCTGGCAGCAACCCTACCTTGAGTTATTGCTCAGGCCGAGAGAGACGTTGAGAGAAAGAAGGAGAGTCTCTAAAAAAGGGAAAAGAGAGGTGTGGGCAGAGAAACTGTGAAATAGAAGGAGTGATAGAGATGGAGGAGCCCAGCACAAAGCATATAGCTGCAGGAGAGGCTTATGCTTCAGACGGCCATGTCAAAATGCAATGCACTCTCTGCTTCTGCCTTTATCTCTCTTATGCCTCTTTCTCTGCTCTCCTATCTTTGTCCTCCTTTTCCTCTTCCCTTCCCTGTGGTTTCCTTCCATCTGCATTCCTATCCTCCTCTCTATCTCCCTCACCCCCTCCCTCAACTCTCTTTGTTTTCTGCCTCTTTCTCCTACAATGACTTATTTTCACAGACGCGCAGGAGTATGAAGACAGCATCGCCACAGAGCGTATTGGTTCTCCTCTCTGTCTTCCTATCTATGTCTCTCTTACTCACATACACACACACACACAAAACACCTCAGCATGGAAATTGAAATAATGATAATGTATCCCTCAGTCTGCATCAAAGTATTGCCACTTCAAAAAAATGCCGGCAGGCATGAAATGCAAACGTGGAGCAGATGGATTGAGAAGGAGAAAGGCAGCATGTGTGTGAGTGTGTGTGTCTTTTCCTTTTTACCATCCTGCGTTTACTTTGTACACTGGTTGTAGCTTCTCAAGCGGGGACACTGTGCATGTGTGTGGTGGAGGGTGGCAGTGTGGTGTGTATTGTCACTCAGGCTCAATAGTGATGTGGATTGTAGGGACATACATATGTGTGTTTATAACTGTGTGTGTGCAAACTGAGAGTTGCCTGTGTGGGCTTTTGATGGCATGTTTTCATCACTTTGTGTGAGTTGTGGTCAAGGATAAGTGCTGTCAGTTTCTCAGTATGGAGGGGTGTCGCAGACCAGGTCAGGGCCTTCAGGTGCAGCTACTGAGTGTCCCTGTAGAGCAGTTTGCTTTACAGACAGAAGTCCATGAAAACTGAAGCACTTCCTTTACTGTGCAGTTTGCAAGTGCCATTTTTGATATATGAAGCTTCTTTTTAAGGTTTTCAAATGAAGCTTTGAATGTCTGTTGCATATTTAATGATGTTATCACTCCTCTCCAACTGTCCAACCTGACCCACCCTCTTTTTTGGTCAAAAAAAGTTTAAAAAAACAAACTCCTAGCTCTCCTCCTGCAGGTAAACAGCTCCATATCGAAGCAGAGTGCTGGGACTCCAGAGGCTAGCAAATGCCTCTCTACAAGCAGGAGTGTATGGAGAAAGGTTAGTAATGTAAGATAAAGGAAAATGTCTGCCTTAAGAATTAGCAGTAAATCCTGAAAATGTATTATTATGGTCACAGGTAACCAGTGCAACCACGAAGCCACAAAGGAAGAAATGTGGGGAAAAATTCTAGTGTTTATATGTTGTACTGGCTCGAGGCAGCTGATTAATGTTTTGGGCAAAGCAGTAAATAAGAAGTTTTATCAGTCCAAATAGCTGGATTAAAAAGGCATGACTAAGGGTTTCTGCATTGATAGCATTGCTTGGTAAAAAAATAAAATAAAAATAAGAGCCAGTGAACAAAACAATAAGTGTAGGGTTATAAGAGGAATGCATCTCATGGTCAAACAAAATGGCAATCAAGCAAAATGTATTAAATGACACAAATATGACAACAATCAATTCTTTCGTGTAATACAGGTCTGAATTGTGTTAGCTTAGGGAAAGCTCATGAAGTCATACTTTGACATCTGCTGCATCATTTGTGCCTCACCATCAGCTGCTTAATTACCAGCTTGCCAGGTATGTCCAGTCCTGTTCTTACAAGTGTAGAGTGTGACCTTTATGACTTTTGAGTTAGTGACTGGGTATAGTCATAGTTTGTTATAACTGTTTAAATCACAAGTCAGTAATTTTTACAAGTTATTTAAGAGCTAGTTTCAGTCCTGTGATTTGAATTTTGGAGGTGTTGTTGCATGGAATTTGGAATTTCTTAAGGATGACCAAGCCAAGATACTTCTAGTCTCACCTAGTTCCAACAAGTTCCAGATAAAATCCATTTCCGCAGTAAACGCAAGCACATAATGGCTCTTGCAAAAAAATTATTGTTGTTTTTTTTAATGCACATTGTGTGTATGTGTGCATGCTATGTGTTTGCTGTGAGTTGCAAAACCTTGTTCAATACAATGAACGGACTTTGTTGCCGCTTGCAATTAGTAATGCAATTTCAATGCAGTCCAGGACTCCTTTTCTCAAAAGCAAACACAAACACAAACATATTTCTTTGTTTTTAGGTGTACTCAGGTCAGTTGGCACCATATGGCAACAGACATAATTAGCGTTTAATCAGCTTGATGTTTTGACTGCAGTTGTTTCACAGTTCACTACCTGTTTGGGTTAGCAGTGCTGCTAGCTAGTTACCCCCTGCAGGCAGCAGGTGAGTCAGCCGGCAGGGTGCCGTCTGCACAGATGGATACACACACACGGTGACACACAGACACATGTTAGGATGGCACCATTTTCAGGGACCGAACAACATGGAGGTGCAATCTTATCTCAGTCATGAGCACCACAATCTCATCCCTAAGCTCTGCCTTATGTGGCCTATGAATTTTCGATTCAGCACTTTATGAGAGTCAATATCAATAAACCAAATAATTAGTGTTTCAGAGAAGAACTGAAGAGAGAACTGCCTGAAAACCGCTGCTTAAACAAAGATTTTGGTTACATGGTTATATTTTGGTAACATTTATGAGGTATATCAGCTTAATATATATTATTTTATTATTATAATATATTTTATATGATGTATATTTGTGTATAATTTAATTTCACTGATGTTTCAATATAGACTGCCGAGTACTAAAGTTCAGAAACTAACTGTAACTGGAAATCTATAAGGATCCAATAGATTGCAGTTGAAAATTAAGCATTGTGACTTATCTTTAGAAATGTTATAAGAAATTACTTATTAATGGGTATGTAATTGTGCCATATATATATAAAAAAAACCCATAAGAAAGCAAAACCTCTGGAGGAGACTGCGCAGGCTTCAGACATGCTGCCATTTATCAATATTCATTATTTGACACCGTCTGCTGATAGAAATATGGTAATCCAGGATTATTTGAATAAGGTTGGAATTTGCACTTTAGATTTCATAGTTCCTTTAACATGAGCAGGTACATGTTTGCACAAGACATGCTTATTCTGCAAAACGAGGTCTACCATTCTTTGTATACATGACATTATAGTAAAAAAAAAGTTAAATTGAATAGAAAGTAGGCAAGAAGAAAAGCAATTAAATAAGTTAACTTAAATTGCATTGGTCTCTGTTGAAAAAAAATAATGAACAAGGTAACATTGCTGGAAAATATTGATGCAGAAAGATTCTAAGGAAGAGTAAATTGATCAATGTGAATTCTATATATCAACTCTGATCACATTACGGATATACTATTATTGAATATATAGGCAATATCAAAATGGCTTAAAGAAACTACAGTAAAATTTGTCATATACTTTCTGCTCAGCACCAAACAGCAGTTTGACAGACTTTGCAGGTAGCTAGTGAAAAGGTCAAGGATGAAAAGCCAGCTTGTTTTCTCAGAAGTAGGTGGACACCAAAACAGAGCTAAAATGAGGGTGAATATTTTTTTACACTCATTTATTAGATGGACACAAGTTCCTGAATGATCAGCTGTAAAACAGTGTTAATGAAAATTCAGGAACTTGTCGGTGAATGTAAATGAAAGTTTGCAGTAAAAGGAATCCGAGAATTGATTTTCTCCCACACCAACATCAACCAGCAGCTTGCTCTGTTTATAGGCTATGACGTTTGCCATGAGAGGACCTTAAAAGGAAAATTATTGAATCTTGATTGGGGAGATATCAGCAATGCACACTGTATAGCTTATAGAATGAATTGGAGGTGTGTAAACTTATGTTTATATCCGAACGTGTTTACAAAATATCTTTATTAGAATGACTGGCAGAGACTGGATCTGAAGGCTTCAGAACAGAATCTTTACACTCAGTATAACAAATGATTAGTTTATCTGCCAACTGTCAGTACAAACTGACCCAGACTGAGACAGGCTTGTTCCAGCTCTATCAGTCATCACCCCGAAATAAGGTTTATAATCGGCTCAGCAGTCGTAATGTGTGTCCTCTGTAAAGACTGGGGAGATAAAATTACATTCAAGATTAAGGAACAAGAAAAAGGTCATTACAGAAAATGAACCTGAGGGTCAGAGTATTTGAGCATTTCTTGCTATTACACTTTTCAACAGTCAAACTGCAACCTATTTCTGCCACTCTTGTAACCTGTTTTGTAACTGAAGAGCTGATTATTTTTTTCAGGAATTTTTTTTTTTTTAATTTTAGGACAAACAGTCACTTCAAAAAAAATTGCAATGTCTCCACATGCATACATTGTGCACAGTTACAGTCACATTAACCAACCTAACCAATGAAATTTAAATCATTTGCTGAGTTGCTTCACTTTTCACATATTGTGTTACATTTGCAGCAGTCTGCAGCAGTTGAGTGGCCCACTACGTAAATCCTGAAGTGTGTGTGTGTGAGAGATGGACTGGTCCTGATAGTGTTGTAAGTGCTATACAGTTAAACAATAGTGCGCAGTGAGGAAGCACCCGTGCTGAGGGTGTCATATATTACAAGAAAGGCAGACTCCAAACAAATTATGGCTGTGTCTTTGTGTTGTTCTTAGCCCTCCATCTCTCCCTCTCTCTCCCTCTCTCTCTCTTTCCTAGTGTTATATATTTTCACACCTCAGTGAGTCCATTACACACACACACATACACACACTCTGCTTGTCTGACTGTCTCCTCCGCCCTCCTCCTCCTCCTTTCTGTCGTTTCTTCATTCCCTCTTCCTCCTCTACTGCATATTCCTTCTTATTTCTTTTTCTCACTTCATATCACCCTTACTCACTCTCCCTCTCTCTCTCTCTCTCCTCCTCCTTCTCCCTCCTCCCTCCCCCTCTCTCTTGGGTCATGTTGCAGCAGCTCCAGCAGAAATAATAGGAGCAAAGGCGTGAGGTTGTTATTTGCATAGAAATAGCATGACGCCCCAGGCAGCTTCAGGAGAAGGACACAGAGATCATTTGTCTCAAAATTTTAATGAAAACTTTTGCTGAGACAGAGATTTCTTTCCCTTCACACCCTCACCCCTCCTCTCTTTCCTCTCCTTCTCCAATTTTCATTCTTCCTCCATACCTTCCATACCATCCGATCTTGGCTCTCTCCTCCTTTCTTCCCTCAGAAGCACCAGTGTGATTTGAAATTAGATGACACATCAGTATTGTGTCGCTGTGCACCACAAGCACATCAGTTGGCTTGTCAAACATTGCAGGAAGTACGTAGAATTCCAGATGTCTCAAGACAGTCAGTGGACATTTCAAGTTGATGAAATGTTCGGTAAAGCTTAAGCAAACACGCGGAACACAGATAAAGAAATTAGATATAATGACTGTTGTTTTGGACAGAATATGTGTTTTCGATGAACTGTTGAGTGAGACGACAGAAACATTGTTCCTTTTTCTTCTCTTCAATGCAGTTGTAAATATTGGTGACATTTTTGTTTCCATCACATGTTGTACTTTAAAGATAGACTGTAAGAATATACATTTGTTAAGAGTTTAAATGTAATTTATAATTAAACATTTTTACAAAATATACATCTGAATAATTACACTTACTAAGTCAATTCCTTAGAAGTCAAAACTTGAGAATTTTTCGACTTTCTTAGTTTATTTACAAAAAAATCAACCTTTTAAAAATTGTACACCAAATTTATGATTATAAGAATGATTACTAAAAAATATAAGTTGATATGATAATCTGGAAATACAATGAATAATCACAAAATGCCTGGTTTTATTTTTTTTGGCTTTTTTTTCTTTTTACAAAGTGACTTTCATATGATGATTTTTTTTTTCCCCCCAGTAGATTAAAGGTGAAAATATGGGCTCTTTTACAAGCATTTCTGATGTAAATAACCCTCAATCGCCTCAGAAACAGAATCTTAAATTTGGACAACAGACTGTGTTTTTAATGTTTTCAGACAACATTTCAGTGTGGCCACAAGAAAACCACATTCAGCTTATGGAGAAAAACACAAAAAATATGTCCATCATTTTTTACATAGCATAATAAATAATTGCATCCACATGCATCAACAATTACTGATGGTTGGTTTAAAAGGCTCATGCTGACTGTTCCTCAAAATAAGAGCACAGTATTTTTATTTAATCACTTATCTATAATGGAACTGCCCTGCTTGTGAGAACCAGGTTTTAGTTAGCTATACTATACTATTTATGATGGAGAACAGACTTGATCCTCAGAGGTATTTTTGGTTTTAGTTAAACTCAAGTAAACATAATTAATTGAGAACCACAGACACACTCAGTGACTTCATTAGGCACTACAAATGGACTGTTGATGAGAACAAAACACCACAGAAGAGCTGCGTGATTTATTTGCTTGTATTTTCTGAGGAGATATATAAGACTTTGTACGAGAAAAGCCTGACTGAGTATATAAAAAGTCTACATCACTGTATTTACACCAACCAATCCCTCCTCCCCTGTCCTTGGTGAGGTTGGTGTGACTGCACTGCTGCTGGGTTGTGTGGCTCGGCTCGGGCAGGGATGCTCGATGTTGGCTCGGCACAGGGTGTTTGACTGGCCGCTCTGCTGATGTGCTCAGACAAGTCATGGGGCTCGGGGCTAGGCTGAACGCCAACTAGGGTCACACCGATAGATGAGACCGATATCAGTCACTTAAGAAATGTTGGATTAAAATAAGTGTAAGTAAAATCTATTACTTTTTTGCATTTATGTTTTTCCCTCTTCCCTAGATTCTTAAAATCATTGTACCAGGTACAGTTGTTTCAAGAATAATTCACTTTTATTATAACTTGAGTCACAATTTTCTAGGTGAGGCCCTTGTTGTATCCGTTACAGTGGCTTATTTACTAGAGTATTTGCTGATTTCAAGTTTTAAAGTAATGTAAATAATACTGTGTACAATAGTTTAGAAAATTAGATAAAGAAATATACATTTCATTTGATTTAGTTATATCAGTTTTCTGCTTTTCTTATAATTAGAGCTGAAATCCAAATGGCTGTGCCAGTTTTCCATCTTGGTGGATTTTATGGTGGAGAAACATTATTAAAGTGCAGGTGACTTGTGAGAGAGCAGGTATGATGTTAAATCTTTATTATATGATACTCATACAGAACAGGAGGTAGAGATGCTATAACAAATTTTGATTTCTTCTTTTAAGAGCTTCAAAGTATTGACAGAATCACTAAAGAACATTTTCTATTTAGATTGCAGTTTTTTTTCTGCAGTGTTTGCTGTTGATACACATGGTATTTTGTCTACATGTCACACAGCAGTTAAAAATCATGCGAAACTGCCAACCCAAACAGGCACCCTCCTTTTAAACACTCTAACCTCAGGCTGCAGGGCTCAGGTTTTACAGCTGAGGCTGCTGAGAGGCTTGTTCTGTTCATTTCACCTTGCTTGTACTTTATTGGTTACTGTGACAATTATTTTACTAAAATTTAACTTTACACCCTTTAGTACCATTATTTGTATGTTTTGTTTCTTAAGCACTAACACGCGTTCAAGCACTGAATATTCAAGCATTCTCTCCTCATTTTTACATGTAACCCCTTACAATTTAATTGAAAGTGAGCATGAAATGTCATTTAAATGTGTCATTTCGCAGGAGAGATGGGTCTCTACGACTGTGGTTTGGTAGGCCAATCTTAAAACCAAAATCTGGTTTGTAAACTGTCTCAGTCAACAATTCATCTGAAAACACAGTTTCTGTCCAAAACGACAGTTATTAATAGTTGTCTATAGTTTATGCAAGTTTTTTGTTAAAAGTGAAAAGTTAGGGATAACAATTTTGCTGTTCTTCATAATCTTCTCTTTCAAATAGGTTTACCTAAGCTTGGGGATCCTTTTTGAACCTGTCTGATCATCTGAGTGCTTTTGTGTCTTTGGACACTTCTCTCATTTTCCCAAATCTCAGCAATTATCCAGGTCAACACAATGCTATTATTATTAATACCAAGTTGCATGATTATCCTTGATTATAATTATCCTTAAAGAGGCTGATGACAACACTTAAATGAGACCTTTTTTTTAAGACTTGTAAACTTGTTGATGCATTCTGCATCTGTACATGATATCTGGACGGAGAACAAGGACTGTTAATGCAAGAGGAAATTGTGTTATGATTAGAATGTGACTGGTGTGCCTGACCCAATCTGTAGGTAGTGTGGCACGCATTGTGTTTGGATCTTAGGTTGGTGTTAGTGCAGTCACTGCATTGATGCAGATAACTGTTGTAAACTAACATAAAATAAAGGTTGTTCCAATTTTGAGAGTGAACATGAGAGAAGGCTGAGAGACACATCAACTTAACATCCTATCTGTGCCATGACAGAACCAAAATGTGTGTATACAAAGAACCAATGAAAAATTAAAGCAATACTTGTGACAAACTAATAATAAAGAGTACAAAAATAACTGCATTTGATGTATGTGTTACGCTCATCTGTGCAGCTGATCTACTGTTGACAAGTAATACAATTCATCTTGTATAGCATACCTGCTATATTGCAACACTCTGGGACAAAATGACACAGCATTTTTATACAAAGAAAGGAATCGCTTCATGTATGTCCTAGACTTTACAACATGGGATAAATATGTATACGATAAATTAAAAAATTGTCTTACAAAGCACCTCACAAAGTTAACAAAGTTAGTTATCACTCAACAACTCACAAAGCTCTGTGATCTTTTAAGGGAGTCTGGTGCTGATTTGTTGCCACCTCAGATTACTCATCTGCAGGTTTTGCTCTGGAGGGAAGAGATTAAATCTGCACGAAGATGATGAGAACACATTAAAGATAATGTATACAGACACAAATCCCATTTTAATACCAAGTGTAAATGGGGTGTTAGTGTTGCATCTGAAATGTCCAAATTTTATTTCAGAAACTTTTTTAAACCCAGAAAATAAGATACTTCTGAGAAAACAATGAAGAGTGATCATTCTAATATTAGATAGCTTCTATTTCTTGCCCTGTTTCACTTGGTGTCACTCAAACTAGCTCCATCAGCTGAGGTCTAACTTAACTAACGCACAGCAGCTTTACCTTCAGGAAATGTTATTATCACTAAAACTCCAGTCTGCTTCCCATCACTGTCACACACACACACACACACACACACATACACACATATTTACACACACTATCACCCACCTTCACCCCCTGCTGTGCCCATGAAGGATGCACTCCCAGCACAGCTGCCACCAAGGGGGGGAGTGGGTAGGTGGTTCAGGACGACCCCAGACAGTGAGGGCCACTGGGCCATTCCACTCCGACACCTCCCTCCCTCAACCAGCACCCCACCCACACAACTTACCCAGCTCCGCCCTCTTGACCGACATCTCACCGGGATACCCAGTAACAGGGTGCTTCAGAGCGCAGCAGGGTGGTCATGGGGGGGGCGTGTGTCGCAACATTCTTGCCAGCTCACACCTGGAAGAAGAGGGTGGGGGGTAGGGATTTGAAAGGAGCATCCATGTCATTAACAAACGCATTGCAGTCATCTTGATCTGGTTATCATGGCTACAGCGCCGCTCAGCCGAAAGCAAACTGGGAGAGAAAAGAGATCTCCCAGTATGAGGGTGGGGTGCTGGGAGGGGGGGAAGAAAAGAGGAGGGGAAGAGGAAGTCTGCAGTAATCCATGTAAACACACGCTGGCCTCCCGACTCTCTACTAGAATATTAATTGAGTTTCTGACAGGGAGAGGAGGTGTGCATGTATGTGTGTGAGTGAAGAGAGCGACAACCTCAGTGTTTGCTTGCCTGTCGATGTGTATGCATGTGTGCATCTGTTTGTGTGAGGAGGTGGGGATTGTACAGGCGAAGGCGAGATCTTCTCTGTTTGCTATCTCGCCCCAGCACCTGCATGCACGAATCTGTCTGTGTGTGTGTGTGTGTGTGTGTCTCCGTCTCATATGTCCACCAATCCAAGGTGACCGTGCTGGCTAACGCCTGAGGGCCCCCAGGATGCCACTGACAGCTTTAGGTGCGAGTCAGAGATTTGTAGCCCCACCTCCTCCTCCTCCTCCACCAGTACCCATAACCCATCAGGGCCATAAACCAACCCCCCGTCCAACACCCCTGTCAGGAGTGATGGCTAAAGAGAGTTAAAACAAAAGAGGTGAAAGATGAGAGGTGGGTTGAATACAAAGATGCTGCTCCTTTTGGGACGGTGAGTCTGATGGATTGGAGGGGGGAGAGAGGGGGGCGGTCTGACCTTGAATGTCATAGGTCAAGGGTTGAAACAGGGGAAAGGAAAATGAGTTCAGTGTCCTCAAAGCCATTCTTCATGGAGCTGCTGCTGCCCCTGGACACACACATTTAAGTATTAAACATGAAGAAGCACAGAGGGGGGGGGGGGGGGGGGGCGCCCCCGGGCCCCATGACCTATGGAAATTACTGTGGGAGCTGAGATGTCCCACAGAATAAGGGGGATCAACACAC
>JAQMCX010000052.1:1489462-1502112 GCA_029814765.1 Acanthurus leucopareius | reverse complement strand
ACTCACACTCCTACTCACACACACCCACACACACACACACACACACACACACATATATATATATATATATATATATATAAACCCCACCCCATCTAAATATCGAACAGTCCCTTACAGTTTACCGGGACAAGTTTATGAGGGCAGTGGGTTATATAAGTGGGAGAGAGCAAATAAAAGGTTTTCAAGTGCTGTTAAGTTGCTCCTATATTTAGTTTTGGATGTGTGGGCCGGGGCCATTTGTGGCTGTGTAAATAGTAATTCTGCTTTGATGTAAAACCACCATCTAAAAAGAAGGCAGTGTCTCACTGTGACATGCTGGACTGCTGTTCATGGTTTCTCTTCCAGTGGTCAGCATTAGTTTTCAGGTAATCATCATCTTACCTGTCCTTCCTTTCCTTATACTGTTTAGATTAGTGCATTTAATTCTCCCAGATCACTGAACCACTGAACTTTGGAAGTAAACGACAACTGCTTTTTAATTTATAAACAAGATAAGTTAAAGGCCATGCAGGTACAGAGTCATACTTTATATTTAATTTTAATAGTGTGTGTATATAGTTTTGGAGGTGGTCAATCCCTTTTTTTTAATACATTTTTGCAGACTGATGTGATACTAAATCAGACTAGTGTAGTAGTATGTAGAGTAGGCATACCTACATTTTGGACTGCATGAGGACCCCTGTGAACATGACAAGATAATAAAATTAATTTCATGCAGATCCTCTTAACTTTGGAAGAAAATGTACACTTCACCTACATAAAATCAGTCCAATCTACTATCTGTTACTGTTTGTCAAAAACAAACAGTTAAATATAAATATCTGGCTGTCATGATATAACATTTTCTCTACACAGCTATAGTAAACTAAAGAACTCAAGATAATGATATTATTACAATATTATTATAGAAATAATAAAAAAAGCTATCAGTAAATTCATCTTTAACCTGGCTGGTGTGTGTTTTGTGTGCCTTGGACAATGAATACAAATGTAAAGAATTGGAGTGAATCTTTAAATATAAACACACTTAAGTATGTGGATAAAACAAATTTCACTATTAATAGTAAAAAGATCAACTATTACACACAAATAATTGTTTGCATTGCACCTATAGGCTTAATACAACTGAAATGCAAAAGTAAAAACTGGATTAAAAGACTTTAATACTTACAGTGATCCATCACCTGTAAGTATTTTAAATGTCAGACTAACTAAAAAGCTGCTGAAGATATTTAAATACATGTAATATTTTCTTTCATAAGAACAAAAAACTGTGAAAAAAGCAAAAAAATGCCTATTGACTGGCAGTAGTTCATCCTCTCATCCTATTTAAACTGAACACAACACATTGCAGTGAAATGAGATGACACAGTTTGTCATGGTGCCTGTCGATAGTCAGTCAGGATGGCATATCACCTTGGGACCTCCCTTGGGGGCTTAATACACACAGGCCACCCTGGACATCCACAGACACCCTCCATGACCCCAAACACACGCTCCCTCTCTCTTTTTCTCTCTCTTTTGCTGTCACACATGCTGATGAAATGTTCTTTAATACCCAATCGACAGTATTGACATCCCCTTGGGCGGCAGGGTCCCCCTGAGGGGCGTAAGGTATTGATTTTGGGGGACTGTGGGTCTGTGGTCCCCTGGTGACATGTCCCCAGTCCCGCTGCTATTATTGAGAGATTAGTAGGGTTATTACACCTCCCAGGCCAGATGGACGCGACACCGGGAGGAGTGGCAGCAAGATGACCCAATATGTAAACTTCTTGGAGGAGAATTAGCTGCTGTCAAGGATTTCAACTAACTCTTGCATATTTTTGCACAAACATCAAAGTCACCATTCTCATTAGTATTCCATAATCGGACCAAGTAGATTTAATTTGACCACACTTGATGGAGGTGTGTGGTGTTCACGTGAAACAAAGAAAATGTGTAGTGAAGAGAGACAAAAAGGCTGATGATACATTCAAAATATATGTCAGCAAAATGGGTAGAATGGGAAGAGATTCTTATTCTCAAGTCTTCACACGTTTTAAGATGGTATTGATAGCCCTCTAGTCTCACTGAAAATGTAGGAACAATTAGCTAGGTTTATCGAAACACCTATGGTTGCATAAGGCCAAAATTACCATCTATGCATTTTTTTCTGCCAATCCAGGCCCGTTTCACAGAGGCGAAAGGCTAAGAAAAGCCCCCCCCACCCCCCCAGCAATAATTCCCTCAAGCTCCTCACAGGGAAACCTGAGGTGTCTTCAAATGTGTTTTCAGCATGGTCTCAGTCCACACTGGGGTTGCTTAACAGTTTAACATGCCTGGAAATCTCCAAAGGAAGGTGCCCAGGAGGCATCCCTGTCTGATGCTTGAACCACCTCTGCTGGGTCCCGTGCAATGTGAAGGAGCGGCAACACTACTCCAAGCCTCCCTTTCTTGTCAGACAGCCTCACAAAATCTTTAAGGCTCAGCTCAGCCACCCTGAAATTTTAACATTTTATTTTTATTTTCATTTTTATTTAACGTGCTATGTTGCCCCAGAAGTAGACTTCTGTGAAGCTAGCTAGGGGGGGCTATATTCTGTCCCATTTTACCTTTGGTAGAATTTCAAGGCAGGTATTTTTATTTTATTCAGAAAAACTTTAGGCATCATCTATTTTTCAGATATTCACTGTTTTTCTGGACTTCCTAAATCTGTACAACAGAAGTGGAATGGAAAAAGTCAGAGGGAGTTTAGCACTTGATGTGATACAAAGATTTTAATGGGGTATTTCAAAATCTTAAAAATCTCTTAATTTGTGCAGATCTCCAAAGAGTGTTGCTTCAAACTTACTCCCAGTCTTTGTCCCTCTTCATTTGACCTCCTATAAGTTGAGATGGTGAGCTGGAATTTGCCGGGGCTCAGCTGAAATGGCGATTATTGGCACGGCACTCTGGGCTCTACACTCTGCCCTGTGGAGCCAGGATGACCTCTGCAGGATGGGGGGGCTCAGTGATTGATTAGCTGGCCTGGAAGGACCACCACTCCCCCGCTGGCAAAGGCATATGGAGCTTTGTGTCCTATGGACAGCTGCGTCTGCAACACTCAACCTTAAAATGTGTGTATGAGACAGAGAACCCAGCCTTTTAATTCTCTGGCATGTCTGGCATGTGGCATGTCCCCCCTTTGCTATGCGGCTGTGCATCCTGTTGTGCTATTTCTCCATTGTGGTCGGTTAATATTTTTTTTTTGCCAGTTTTGTGTGGAGGAACTTAACTGGCCTTCCAGAGTTTGCTTCCTGTCACAGAGCTGCAACCCTCACTATACCCAAATGTAACCATACTTCATTTGCATGACTGTAATCTTCACCACCCTTAACTATTGTCACATGGAACATGTTGTGAGGATTCTACAATTGGTTGCATTAGATATAAAAAAAATAAATAAATTGAAGATGAAGCAGGGTTTTAAAAATCATCTAACATCATTGTGACTGTCTCGAGGTTTGGTTTACAAAATATACTGTTAGACACATTCACTAATACTATTTGTGCTCTATTCAGCCAGCTACATTAACATCCTTTACAATATGCTCGCAAATTACACTGAGGCAATCTTCATTCTTTTATTGGAATTATATACATGTACAGTATATACCCCTACACATAGACTGACCCTCACCTGAACTATCTATCAGTCAAACCATCATACAAATGCTTGCACCAGCAACTCCTAAATGGACTGACTTCATATTTTAATTTAGTGTATGTGGTTTTAAAGTGGGATGGTGAGTTGGGGGTGGGGGTAGGGTATGAGGCAGAAGAAAAGAAAAAAAAACAGATGATTTGCCGAGGTAAGTTCAAGTGGATATGTGTCTGGGGTTAAAAGTGAAAGTAATTCATTACGAGAAGATAGTGCTTGGTGATATTCCTTATCTTGACGCTTTGCAGTGTGGCACTTGAGAGGGGTGAGGTGAATAGGGGGTGAAATGGCTGGCGGTGGTTGGAAAGGGCTGGGGGTGAGCAGCATCTACCACCCCCATTGGAGGAGGAGGAATGGTGATGAAGGGATAAGGGCCAAATTGATGGTCATATTTTACAGTGGGGCAGTGTGGAGCGTGCTGTCCAACACTGTAATTACAAGTTTAGTTAGAGGAGAGAGGGAGAGAGAGGGGAAGAAGAGAAACAGTAGTCTTTGTCATGGCTGTAAATGAACAGCCAGGCTTAATTGAGTGGTAACCTCTGAAGCTGTTGTGCTAACACTGCAGAGAGATGGGGAGATGGAGCTAGAGAGGGGTAAAAAGAGAAGTGCTGATAAGGCCTTTTGTGTTCGTCAGTTTGCTGCCTTATCCTTTTTCATCCAAAGCAAGCATCTCACACAGACACACTGAATGGATTCACTCTGTGCAATGAAACATTACGATATAAAAAGGGGATAGAAATCCTTAAAAAACAAAAACAAAAACAAGAATGTGTTTGAGTGTGTTTTTCTGATCCTGCATACTGTATGGCTGTTTAACAAACATTTTTTTTAGCATATGGTCTGCCTCATAGCTCTATCTCTGCTTAGTCCACTTATTGGCTACATTTTGTGACTGAAGGCTCTGATGCTTCAAATATAATCTCTTTCATCTAGGCCGTCCATTTCAATAATGAACGTATTTCTATCATGTTTGATCATCACAGTCCTAAGAGGGCTTTGGACTTAAGGACTTTGGTGGTCAAAATTGTCAACAATCCAGAGACTCTAATAGATGTACTGACATGTTTTAGCCATTAATGATTCCTAACCATGGCATCCTCATGTCATTTATTATCCTCAGATTTTGTTTATTTACTACCACTGTGACACAGACAGAGAAAAGTCTTCATAATTATTGATTGACTGGCCCTAAAATTTGTCATTCAACATAGGTAAAAAATATTCATATGTCTGGTGTCTGGATTTTTGGACAAATTACATTCCAGCCTAAGCTGTTTTTTTATGTTCAATGCTACTTTTGCTGATGTTAACATGGGAATCAATCTATATAAAGTCTACCTTATTTCAGTCTTTTTTCTATTCTATCACACTTCGCAAAGATGTTGTATAATGTTGTAAAACAGGATATAGTAGCGTGTGCAACAATGATACAAGAATATAAGGATATAATTTTAAGAATAGTACATGAAATACTGCAAAATCTGCCAAGAGAGCTGAAAAGGTGGTTATGACACAGTATTAATAGGCCTCAGTAACAAACAGACAGAATACAGACACATGACCGTCTTGAGTTTGTTTATTCAATAGCAGTCCTTTTGTCTTTTGCAAATGATTAAATATTTGTAAAAACTAAGGGGTTGAAATGTATGTTTGAATCGCAGGCTGCAGATGTAACAACATCTGAGTCCTGGTGCCCTTAGATTGCTGCATGTTACTGAACTGAAAGAGGAACTTTTAAAGCAGCTGTGGACAAGAGTCTAAAAAAATCCCTCATTCATACATTGATAAATGCAGACTGTTTTACCAGTGTTCCTGCTATTTTTTTCATACCATCTGTTGGCTGGGGAGTGTAAGTTTATTTACGCTTCAAGAATTGTTGTGTTATTTCTGTGCATTTTCTCCATGTATTTATTCTGCTCTTGTTGATCTGTTGATAAAATCACCAGACTGGCAGAAACGTGACACATGAAAACAAACATGGTTCTCCGACATTTATTCTCAGTGCAAAGTCTAAAAGTCTCAGTTCACCCATTCACTGCGCATTCTCTGCATGGGACCAAAATACAAAACAGGCAGAAATGCACATTTTTTTCTGAAAAATACTCAACTTGTCTTGCTTGTAAATTAACAAACCTATGACCAGTGTTGGGGTTGTTACTACAAAATGTTACTCTAGTTGTCTAGTTGTGAATTTTTAGCATGCAAGGGAGTCCTGGTTTCAAGGATTAAGTTAAATTAAGACTTGCATCAAAAATTACTTGTGATTTCAAACTAGTTGATGATTTTACTTATTTTTCACTTCTGTGTCTAAGATAGATTTCCATGTAAAAGCCAGTAAAGATTAAACCTTATATAAGTTTAACACAGAAAATTAGTCCGAAGTTGCTACCCAACATGTTTTGCACCTCTTTTGTCCAGTGACAATGGAACTGTGATTTAAAGAATGTAAAATTATTCATGCTGAAATTCGGTTTTGTTTGACTGTATTTTAGTATTTCATGAACGTTTTTTTTTTTTTACATGTTTGCAGAAGCATGCTGTTTCTAGTAAAATTGACTTGTTGCAATGTACACTATATGCATTTAATTGTGTGCCAATTTCCTCTTGGATTGGATTAAAATATTATTCCCATTTTAAACACTGTAAACAGGTGAAAACAAGAAGATGATATTACACTTGATTATAACACTTCTTTAATGGTTCATCAGTGCTCATTTGAGCAGAAGATAAATCCAGCTAAAGTATGATAACATTTCAGTGGAGGTTAATGCAAAACTCAAAGCACAGTTGGAGCTTTTTTTCCTGCTACAATTAAACTGAAACATCGTTTGATTGCTAGAGAGCACTCTCTCCTTGATTGGAATTTGTCCTAAAAAGTTACAGAGAGAAACATTTCATACTTCAATCTGTGTCTTTCAGCGTCTTACACATTCACTCCTCCTATCTTCTCCATTTCTCTCTGTCTTTCTGCTCTCCCCTTTCTATCTGTCTCTTTTCAATTCTCCTCTGCTCTAATTTTCCCTTCTCATCCCAGCCTGTGTGATTGTGGTGTCTCATCACAATTTTGGCAGACATTTCTTTTCATTTTCTTTCCTCATCTTCTGTCTTATTTTTGGCCTCACAGCCCTAAACCCTACAACTACCCACCCACCCCTGCACAATTTTTTCCCTCTTTTCTCCTCTGTCTCAGTCTTTTCCTGCAATCGTTCAGCTTGTCATTTAGGACGGCTTGTTTCTTTCAGTGTTCTGAGGTAATGGTGGAATATAACAGGCCTGTGGATAGAAAAAAGAGGGAACAATTTGTTCCCCTTGCAGAGAGCGGGGACAGTTTGGATTCAGGTTGTGATCTGCAAACTCACAGGCCTGCTTGCACACACACACACACCCGCAAAGTGATGATGATGAGGCCATTTCCTCCCTCATCTCCAGATCCTCATCTAACTGCTAATGAAAAACACGACAATTACCCACAACTCTTTTCACCTCAGCCTTCAGTAATCTAGGTGCCTATATGAAGTCAGCTTGTCGTTTTGCCTCCACTGTCCTTTCCTCTTTCCCATCTGTCCATCGCCTTTCTCCTGTCCATTTAGATAGGAGCCTTGCAAGGGGAGTGTTCAAAGACAGTGATGGTTGCTGGTGTATGGTTGTAAGGATGTGATTGGAATTGGAGACAAGATATAGCATTACTTACATGGGCCAGTGAGGGACTGACAAAGGCTATGTTGAGGGTAATGAACAGTGGATTAAGGGTGAGTAATGAAGCGCCAACACTTTTTATTTGGTACTGTGGGAGCATCATGAAGCGTTTGTTTAGTTAGTGGAGTCTGTGTGAGTGTGAGTGTGTGTGTGTGTGTGTGTGTGTGTGTGTTCTCAATTTGTAAACTTTAGCCCTAGTCCAATATTAGATTTAATTATAATTATCATTCTCAGGTTATCAAGATTTTCAGTAAAAGATGATATAAACTATTTTAAAATGGAAGGTCATTTTAGCGAATATTAGGAGATTTCTGACCTCTTCATCAGAATGGATAATGAGAAAACGAATAAAAAATGAATTCACTGAATCATGTACAGTTTCTGGTGCTGTATGCATGATGACATGCATGCATATTTGATGAGACAATTCACTGCTGTGCAGTCCACATGACATTGCATCATCTCCTGACACTTTTCTACCTCTCTGCACCAGGTGACAGCAAGGTGTCAGTTATGGTGGCACTTTAATTAATTTTGTTTGTCCTGTTCACTGATAGTCATGGACCGCTGGGTATCATGTTCCTGCTGCTGGGACTGTTGCAGAGCACTGAGATAGTGAGTGTGTGTGAGTGTGTGCGTGTGTGCGAGCGTGCGTGTGTGTGTGTGTGTGTGCATGTGTGCGTGCGTGCGTGTGTGTGGAGGGTAACAGCACATCATAATCTGAGACAGCAGTTATTCTTTGACTCCATTTTTAGTCGTTATCATAAGCATTTACTCTTTAAGGGATATTTGAAGGTATTTGGTGGATATTAAGGTATTGAAAAAAGTGGTTCCTTAAATCCTCAAGCACTTGATAAAGAGTGAGACAGCAATTTCCTGACAATACAACTTTAAAAAAGACATCCAGCAATACTTTCTTGGGAGTGCCAGGTTTATTAAAGAGCGGTGCCATTCCTCTATCCTATTTGTAGCACTTCATCAACAAGTAAAACTGATACTGTTCAAAGAAATAGAAACATAGCTTTTCAATAATTTTGGTGCTTGTTTGTGGAAGGATATCACATTTAGAACATGTTTCACACTTATAATTACACCTTCATAATTAAGAGAATTTCATACTTCTTGAATAAGGTATGGGGGTGTCTGAGTCAGGATTCATCTCAAAAACTGCGACTGAAACTGAAATGAGTGAAATAGTAAAAATAAACTGGAATTATATTGCCTGGTACAATACAAATTAAATATTTAATTCATCTGTTATCTGTAAGCACGTATCCTTTGCAGGGTCACGGGGGGCTGGAGCCAAGCCCAGCAGACATTGGGCAAGCGGCAGGGTACACCCTGGATAGGTCGCCAGTTCATCACAGGGCTGACACATAGAGACAAACAACCATCCGTGCTCACATTCACACCTACAGGCAATTTAGAGTTGCCAATTAACCTAACCTGCATGTCTTTGGACTGTGGGAGGAAGCCAGAGCACCCATAGGAATCACATGCAGACACATGGAGAATTAGCAGCCCACACAGAAAGTATTTGTTTGAAACCTAGAACCTTCTTGCCATGAGAGGATAGTGCTAATTTAATGTATAATTCAGTTTCAGTTTTAATCTGTCAGGTATCACTGTGAGTTTGTCACAAAATGTTGCATGTATATATTTAGAACGCACACATGAATACTTTTTTAGTTTTAGTTCAGGTTACACATGACAACCTTAAGTAAAGTTTTCTGAAAATCTGAAACTAAACTATAACGAGCTAACGTGCTTTGAAAACTAACTCAACCCAGATTAAAATGTCATCTAAAATAAAAAATAAATAAATATATAAATTCATTAAAATTGTGTGTTGTCCATAGCCTGAATATAGGATTAAATGAGTAATAGAGTTAAACAAGAAAAAACAATTTGTGAAGAATTTGCGATGTGAATGCTGCATGATGAATAGCTGGTGCTAAACTGCAAATCCCCAGTTAGAGGTTGAATAATAAGGAGGTATAAAAGATGTGAAATATTTTCATATTTTTTTTTTTTTAATAATGCATAGCTGGCTTCACACATTATAAAGAACAGTGATAATGAATGGTTGCAATAGATAAAAGAAGTTGGTAAAAGGAACTGAATAAAACTCCTGACATGTATGCTACAAAAAATCTGGAAAATTAACTTTTGAATTGGGTTTCTTGATTTAAGTTTAAATGAGTTGATACAAATAAGAAACAGTATGATTAGTTAAAGCTTTTTGCTGGCTTTAATTTGTTTGTTAAAGCACTTAAAGAGGAATGCATATTGGGTGGGAGCTAATCACATTGCTTGCCTTAACTTTCATACAGGAGCAGCTGAAGGAGCTTGAATGTATGGAAAAGTAGTCTAATTACCAAGAATTATACTGAAAAATTGAATAAATCTCAGTGTATTAAAGAGAAACATTTTATGATTTCACTTAAGTTTTAGTCTGAAACTGAATTTGAATAGGACTTCAAAACGGCTGGAAAACTGTCAGGATGTCTGACTTGTTGAACTGCTCAAATTAGTTCATCTGAATCAGCTGTGTGTTTCACATGGCAGTCAAAGGTTGCCGCGATAATTTTAACTGCCACTGATTTCCAGTGCAGAGAGTTCATTTCACACAGATTAGATCTGAGGTGCTCCTCTTAAACTTCTAAAATTTGTCCTCTCAGCTCACACGGGAATGAAGGCTGTATTTTTTCTGTGCTCCTGTAACTCAGAAGCCCAAGAACTCAAAATAGTGAGTTTGTTTTTTCTGGGGTTACATGATAATGACAAACACAATTTTTTTTATGTTTTATTGTAAAAAATATGTATGTGGAGTGAAAATTGTGAGAGGGAAAAATTTTTTTAGTAAGATTTTTTGTTAATTTTAGAGCTACTCTTTTCTCTAGCCCTTAGCATTCCTTCCAACACACAGTAATGTAAAGACCTTTACAAGGGCTAAAATTTTCAGAATTTTTTTCATTTTGCTGCATTTTAGAAAATAACACCTGCACTATTTTGAATTGTAATTAAATACCTTTCAATCATGACACTGTAAAAAAGTCCATGTGGAAAGAATGATGTACAGCTCCTGCTTTTGCAGTTGCACTGTATCGTACGCAATAAGCCAAAAATCCACTTGTGTGAGTCAGACTTCAAGCAAGTAAGATGTGTGAGATGTGATGCAAACAAACCAAGAGCACATAGTCAAACAGGACATGTAAAACTAATAATGTGACCATTTGCTGTATGTAGTGTGCTTGGAAAGTGGAAATTGTAAAAGAGAAATTGTCAGAGCAGCCAATAAGTCTGTGGGCACTGTAGTAATCAAAACCAATTCAACACCTGCTGCTAGTTTCAGAATGGCCATTTTTCCTGTGTGAACATGCCAATTTTGATTTCACTCCTGGAACATTTTCTACTTCAGAGTACCAAACAGAGGAACAGGGAGTCTTTATCATTCTATGACAAATTATTACAGCTAATAGGTAAACCAGCTGAAGCACAGTTATTTTACCTTTCAGTGCTATCACCTGCCCAACATTAGTCACAGAGAAGCCTGAGATTTCAATATGTGAATGCCTTAGGATGTGTACAGTTGTTGAAATATATGTATCTATCATCTCCTAATATGTCCTTACAACTGCTTTCATAAACACTGAATGATAGTGTGTAGCAAACCATTTATTATGTTTTAAGTTTGCATACAGGTCCAGAATAGGGAGTTAAAATAAAGTGTAATGTTACAGGGGAGGTCTCCGTACACTTTAGTATGAGACTTGTCCTTCAGAAAGCAGTCACACTACTCTGGAAAAACAGATGCAGGGAAGCAGATCCACATCCTTTAGCACCACCTTGATTATTCATAGAAAATGCAGACTAGGGACTATGGGAGTGAAATGTGGGTGGTTGAAGAAACAGGGTAAGAGGGAAGGGAGGGAAGGGGCTACGGTGTAAATAAATAAACAAACAAACAAATAAATAAATAATAAACAATCACAACACCCCTCGCTGCACACACTGTGAGGAACCAATCGGCACCCTTGCTGAACGCCCTGGAAATTGTGTGTAATGAGTAGGAAAAGATTAGAGGGAGCTCTTGCTAGGCCGTAAATTGACATTAGTAAAAGAAAACTCTTTTACTAGGCGGGCCCAGCAGTCTCATTTAGACAACCTAGGAGGGGTAGGGTGGGGGCTGGGATAAACACTGAGATGTGGAATGAAGTGTGTGAAGATGCTAAGATTATAGTTGAAGTGCGGCTTTGCTGCTGTGTGCTGCAAGAGTGCTGAATTGAAAGTAAAACAGTATTTTTTTTAACATTTCATGAAACTACGTGATATTCCCGAATGAAGAGAAAGGCAAAAATGTATTTAATCGGGCTCTAGCTACTATAAAATCCAAGAGGAAACGCAAAATCTATTAATCATTAATTTATTTTGTGAATTGTAGTGATCAAGTAATTTTTAAACTGCACTACTCAATTTGATCAATGATAATGTGAAATATGAAAGAGTCAGAAATACATACTTACTGTGTATCATCAGACTGCTGTTTTCCTCAGTTTTCTGAAGCCCTTTAGCCTCTTCTAACTTGTTGTTTTGGTTTTACTGAAAGGAGCCTTACAGTTTTGGTTGAGTCAAATAACTTCAGTTAAAAAGTTCACTGCCAGCTCAGCACAAACAACACAGACAAATTCAGTGATGAGTTGTTACTGCAGTGGCCTTGCATTTTTTTCTTAACACAAGAGTGTTTTCAGTTTGAATGGCCGCTAAGAATAAGTAGTTTTCTTAATTGGACTGGAGTCTTGAGCTGGGACTGAGCCCCATCAGGGGGCCAGCTGAAGGGACATGTAGGGGCTAGTTGGTGTCCAGGCAGGAGATCACAAGTGCCTGATGGGATCCTGGATTGCCTCTATGGTAAACATGGCTGCCTTAGTGACGTGAAGGGTGAAGGGATCTTTGAGTATCACTATGGATGTCAATGCTCAGTGAACATTTTTTTGATTATTATTATTTTTTTTTAAATATTGTTGGCCTATCCATACTTTTGTTTTTCTTATATTTGATCATCATTTGACTGTATTTACCAAAATATAAAAATTTGTCAGACGAGAAATAAAGAATTTTACATGTTATTCCACAGTGTTTCTCACCATTAACACCTTCTAACCTGGACTGACCCAATACGAACACACATCCAAATACATACCATACCATACCAACTTTATTTATAAAGCGCTTTAAAACAGCCACAGTGGACCCAAAGTGCTGTACATGAGAA
>JAQMCX010000052.1:1439065-1480876 GCA_029814765.1 Acanthurus leucopareius | reverse complement strand
AATTGATGCACTTTAAATCTTTTCTGGTTCAGACTAAAAAACAAGGTTAATAAAGTTATTCTTTGTTGTAAGTGGATTTATATTTCTTTCTTTTTTCTTTTTTTTTGGTTTTCCTTAATGTTAATAAGACTATAATGTTCTGCAGAGGTGAACTTGTAACAATTTTATAGACAAATGATACTATTTATAGTCGTGGCGGAGGGTGGGGGGCACAAAATGTTTTCTTTAATGTGAATGGCAGAATAAAGTAAATATTAATCCTTGCTGTGATCTTAATCTTGATCTTGCTTTTTTGTTTTGCATGGGTTTTACGACTGGCTCGTAGGCCACAACAAAGGAGGGAGATGCCAACAATGTTTACAATAATGGGCAAATATTTATTAAATAAGTAAATGAAAAATATGGAATGTGGATGTGAAGGTCAGTAGTGCTGGCAGGTGTATGGATGCAGTGAGTGGTGCAACATGCATGTTGTAGTAAGCGAAACAAAATAACTACAGCAACAGAAACGAAGAATGAAGCATGGCGCTGGTAGCGGCTGGCTGACAGGCAGTTCTGGCAACTGGGTGGGGGCCTTAAATGACCTGGGTCACTGGCCAGGTGCTCCAAGTTAACTCATTTGGCTCCACCCAGCTAAAGTCCTGTAACACAGAAGCACTCACACACCAAGGCAAGAGAGGCAGGCACTAGGGCCATCACAATGGGTAAGATTCATAAGATCCCTCCTCATGCATCTGGATGGTGACATTTGATTATACATATATATTAAAGTATCTGTAATATATATGTATGTTGTATAAAATTTATCCTAAAGTGGACCATTAAGAATCCCCTATTGTACTACTGGTACAACTGTGTAACTAGCAGAAATGAAACAGCACCTTGTCTTTGACATGTTTTCAGTTGTTTAAGTAGGATTCAATTGATGTAAGGGGCACTGGCAGATAAATGTGTTTTTTTCATTTTAATACTGAAACATTAACTGTGTCAAAGGCCTTTTTAATGCATAAAACACAGCACTGACAACATCATCTTTACAAAGATGACATCAGATTTGTTTAGCCAAGAAGCAATTTGCCCTTTCCATGAAATGTTGCTCTCAGTAAACTGTAACAAGAGAGAGATTGTATAAAGAGAAGAAAGAGCAGTAGTAGTAGAAAGACAGTAGCTGACCACAACCTTTCTTTTTCTGCAATTTTAGACGGTTTTAGAAAGATGCAAGTTGATGACTTAATGGTAGGTACTTTCACCTGAATACACAGCGTGTACAAACAGTTAAGAGATCCAAGTAAAAATAAGGATGAAAAAAATAAAACTTTAAATTCAATTTGAGGGAAGTTTATGGTGAGATAGATCCATCTGATCCAGTGGGTGAATGTGAGCAGGTAATCATGTGTATGCTCAGAATGTCTGTGACTTTAACCCCACTATTCAACGGTTGTAATATTGTGATTAACAGCATATAAAGCTTAGAGTCTGTGTAAAGCTCTCACCCAGCATGTAATCAGAGCTGGGAACCCCCTGCTGTTCATTCACATTTGACTGGGTCACCCTCTTTGCTTATGAATTTATGGAAGGGACAGGAGAAACTGAGCAGGATGGCACTGAAAGAATGTGCCATCACTGCCAAACCTCTCCAGCACCCCTTCGCTGCAATGCCATCTCCTTTAGGTTGCATCGTTCCCTCTTGTTTCTGTCTTAATGACATTCCAGTCATACTTGTGTTTAAGCACCTCCCTCTCACCAAGAACAGGAGGACAAAACAACAACCAAATGAGGATGTAACCATGAAGCCACAATTCCCTGACATCCTAATCCAGACCCAAGGCCAAGTGAGTCAAATTGAACCAGTCTGGAAAAAAGTCTGGGCCGAGCACCCGGGGCTATAGGTTACAGTGTATCACCCCAGGCCAGGGAGAGAATGAAAGACTCCTTTCCGCTATATTCCCTCATCAGGGATAGCCTGGCCTGCCATCAGAGTAATGGTGCTACAAACACAGCGGCATGCTGAGATGAGAGAGAAGGTTTCCCAAAGACGCCTGACTGCAGCATCAAACAGGAAAGACACACGGGACGAGAGATAGAGGAGAAAGAGAGAAAGAAAGTGAGAAAGGGAGGGAGAGAGAGGAGCCCTGGAGTGGTGCCAAGTTCCCAAGGTAGTGTACAAGTATCTTTAGAAGCCGGGCGTCTTGTTAGCTAATACATTACACCAATCACGGCCGGCTATCTTAAGCTACAATTAATCTGTGCGCTGGCACAGGCTGATAGGACAGCAACATGCTGTTTCTTAATTAAAAGCAAACGGATTAAAAATGATTAATAACGGTATTAAATATTCTCATGGACTACAAGCGCAGGGAAATCGGGGGGCTTTCTTATGCAGGCTTAAAACGAAGAAGTCATTAACGGCGGGCCCAATCTCCCTAAGCCAGGGCTTTACTTTGTTTGGGATCACAAGTTGCTTACTTCATGAATATGCATTTTGCCCCTATCAAGTCGAGACCAAAAGGCAATATCGTGGTGTGGCTGTGGTGTGGTATTTTTCCCCTCAGTGGCTGTGAAACTTTGAGTTTTTGATTTGTGACATTTCGTGGTCTGCCTTTGTAGCTGAGGTCTCTGTGTTAACTGGTTCCTGGCCACAGGCTGCCTGGCTCTGACAGCAATTGTCTGGTTTTTCTCTGTATACGAACCATGAACATAGGTAGGACCTGTTTGGAATGATGTTGAATAGTTTTGCATGTGAATTTCAGAGGTTTCTCCCTAAAAACTACCACATGAAAAAACTACACATGAAAAGTATTGTTTGAATGTAAAGGCAGTAGTAATATACTATGTCAAGTAGGTGTCTTGGTCACATTTAAAATGCAATTGATTCGACGATTCTGCAAAATCCCAGATTAAGCTTTATGGAAGCTCTTTTTTCACATGTAACATTTTATGTCATTTTTTTCCATCTACAACATCAGCAACATAAAATAGTGTGATTATATGACTGACAATACAAAAAAACTGATGTTAGGGAAGCCTGTGATTTATGTATGGGTATAGGCAACTGAAACACTTCTGAGGTAAAAATATTGTAGATACAGTTTTAAAAAGTTAGGATCAGGAATCAAAAGCAAAGGTTAGTAGTTGCGGCAGGAAAAGAACTGCTGTTCTGTGCATGAGGTCTGGCGATTCAGGATGTTGCTTGCTGGACTTCGGCTGTGTAGTTCAGACAAACTTTGACAAATCTTTATCAAACCCTAAACAAACCAGTGCATTCCAGGTTCCTGGTACCAACCTTGGATAAACTAGAGAATGGTTGAATAGGAAAGGGCATCTACCATAAAAGGCCAAAGCCAAATCCTGTACATTAATCTCCATGCCAGATTGGATGAGGTCCAAGCTGTCGGTCAGCAGATGATGAACGAGAAGAAAAAATTAGGTAAAAAAGTCCATTTAGAATTTTTTTGTAAAAACAGTTAAAAAAAACAACAACATTAATTTAAAGCTATTTATCCATCTATCTGTTTATTTATCATGAGATCAGAAAGAGCAGGTAACAACTTTTGAAATCCATATTTTGCATTGAAATCCATGTTTCTACAGGAGCTTGATTTCACTATGAGAGTGATACATGTCCTGTGCCACTTTAATCAAAATGACACCTGAACATCAGTTCATAATTTAAATCCCAGCCCTTTACAGGAGTCTGAGAAACCCTCTTCCCTCCAACAAGAGGCTGTGAATAGCATCATTGTGAGCCTGTGACTACAATTACTGCTTCTAAATTCAGCATTGCTGTAATCAGGCCCTCTGGTTCTGTGTAATTTAAATACTTATGGCTTGTGTCCAATGGCTCCTGTGCCAAACCCAAGTGTTAGTTGTAATTGACCATACAAGCCTTTTCTCCCCTTTTCTCTGCTAATTTCATAAGTGCTATTTTTAAAATGTCAATTATAAAGCAGATTAATGTATCTTAATGTGAGATTAGATGCATTTTGGCAGGAATCACAGGGCAATCATATTGGTTTGATTACATTTCAGCCCCTATTATTGAGTATAAAAGGCCTTTCTGCTCCAGTTTAACATAGCACAAGCTGAAAGGGCACACTGGTGGATTTGGAATGTTATTCAACCAAACATGCTGCAGTAGTTGATATGCTTCCTCTTTGATTGCAGCATTTTAGAGAAGTTTTTTTGCACAACATACACTCCTACACATTTTTACATACCTTTGTAACAACTCAGAATGAGAAACAAGGTGTTGATGTTGTCGTTCCGGCAAGAGGTGGACTTATTTTGCAGCTGAGGTTGAATAGAAAAAGGTAGCCGGCATCAGTGACACAATTCTGTTTAGAAACCAATTACTTCAGCGCTTCTCAAATTGATTTCATTTGCCTCTACTGCCAGGCTCTCTCTCTCTCTCTTTCTGCCCCTCTCTCTTCAACATTTTAAACTCTCACACCTCTCCTCTTTGTCTTCTTTTGTCCTCCTTCCTTCCTGTCAAACCCTCGTCATTTCAACATTTGGTATAATAGCTTCCATCCCTCTTTCTTCTTGTATTGCCTTTTTTTTCAGCACATAGGGGGAGAAAACAGGCATGATTGTTATCAGCTTCATGTTTGTCTTAGAGAGGAAGCAAGCAAAAGAAAAATAAACATTTTTAAAATCATGAAGATAATGGGATTGGTTGGTTACGATAAGATGCTGGTGGTGTTTACAGTCGCAGTGCATGTTTGTATGTGTAACCCCTCGTGAATGTGGACATATTTATGAACCCATGCTTGTTTGTTGGTTATGTCATTGTGTGTGTGTTGCCCCTCGTTCTGTTTGCCTCTGAGTAAAGTCTTTGTTGTGTGATGTTTAGGTGTGATCACGTCAGTCACAAATGACGATCTATTGATAATAAATTAAATTTGCAATTTGTACTATTACACAGTTTGTCCACCACACACCACTGGACAAGTTCATTTTTAGCTGTAAAATATCCTATGTTTTATCTCAGTCTGTTCAAAAAAATAAAAACTAACACTGTGGCTTATTGTCATAAACTTGTTTCATTTTACTTGTTCACTAGCACCTGTATCAGCCTCAAAAATCCAGAATTAATCTCAGGCTAAAACAAATATAATGTGCTATATCATCAACTTTTAGTTTGTCTTTACTGTCCCTGTCCAAAGTAACACATTTTATTATATTTCAGTTTTATCTAATAGATCGATTATTACTGATTAGTTTTTTCTTAAATTTGCCCTGTATCTAAACATCATATTCAGGAAACTAAAAGTATGTGTTTGTAGCATGGCACACAAACGCATCAAGGGACAATGTACTGATGTGGCTGTTAAAAAGGTGATGTGGTGATCGAGGAGGCTGAGCTGAACACCTCGGAGACGAAACAGCCAGGGAGAGAGATGAAGCTTAATTGATGATCAAACGCCCACCAGGTGTAAATGGCTGTTTTCACTTCATCTGTGTGTCTGTAAATGAGTTTCTCCACATGCACCTTTTGTACTTGTGCACTCAATGTTTCTCAAAGTGAACGTCTGCATGCATGACAGTCTGTGTGTGTGTATTTCCAATATTTCCATAAAGGCTGGACAAGAGATTTCAAAGACCTGTAGAGGTCCCATTCAGCCCTGAGTCTTTCATATTGACCTCAGGGTGACAGGAAGACAGAAAAACACACGCTCCGTACCATCAAGATGAAAGCAGGGATACCATACACACACACTTAAACACACATACACACACAATGAGCAATCATCCTCCACAATGAGCTCTCTAAACTGTTGGAAAATTCAAATCCACCCTCAGCAAACACTTTTACACACAAACACCTCTCTCATTGGACAGTGAGGCCTGCAAATTATTCTCTGCACATCAGTTAATAACAGAAAATTACACTATAAGAGTGTGTGAAATGAAAGATAGAAAAAAATAGAATCATAATGAATTGCAATGCTCCAAAAGCTGACACACAATGTGATTAACCGCCTTGTATACAGACCGCAAAGAGTCCTGCTGATTTTAATATTAGCCACACTAGTGGCTGCTTGTAGCTGGCCGGTGTGGGCTTGTCCATCAAAATAATTGGTAACATCCAAGAAATTAGTGGTAAGATATCACACTGTGAATTTTCATGTCTTACGCACATGTAGAAGATTTGAAATGCTCTGCTCTTTCTGCTCTGCAGAAAACTTCATATTATTTTTATCTACATTTTTTTTTTCATTTTTTTAATTAAACACTGGCAAACCACCTCTGTCTGGTCTTGTGGTCATTCAAATACTTTAAATAGCAAACAAGTGGCTGAAAGGGTCACAGCCAGTTACTTTCTATGACTGAGGCTGGCACGTTCCATTTCACAATCACGCCCCTTTAACCTTGGTTGAGTCCAAATGTTCAGACTTTGGCAAACTTGCAGATTGGTAGACTTAAGGAAGAGGACTGTCCAAATCCACAATTTGTGAAATCTGTGAGGGACTTTTAACACACTTTCTGGGGTTATCTGCTTTGGTTGTGGCTCAACCAAAGAATTTGGGTCACTTATGACATCAGGATCTCCGGCTGTGGAACGATACATGGTGTTACAGTAAAGGTAATCTAAGCATCCTTCATGTCTGTTAAACTGCAGATCTTTCATATATCTGGCATAGATTATCAATGTTGTATGCAAGTTCAAAGGATTGGAATTCAGACAAATAGTGATCTTGGTCCCAGCAGTTAGTGTTTTACATGTTTAAGCAATTTCACTTTATTGTATGTATACATGATATACATTTGATATTGTTATGTACAAGAGCATTTTGCAGTCAACGCACACACTGAAACAGTACACAATTTACATTATAATCCTTAAGCTGCAAAAATATGAAATTCTATTTTTACTTTTATTTCAACTCGGATTCTCTATGGCACATTGGTCTTTTAGTGCAGTATGACACCCTGCTTTCATACCATGATAGATGGGTCACTTCACTCAAGCAAATTCCAGGAGATTTTTAGTCTTATTTGTATTGAATCTGCAGAAAACCCCTGTTGCTCTGGCCCTTTAGAGTTAGTCAGTAAAAGACGTATAAAAGCAGTCAGTACCAATTATGCATACAAGCATCACCATATGGGTGGGTTAGTGGTCATAGGTTAGGGTTGGGGGATGAGTGAATTAGTAAAAATTAGCAAAAAAGTTGTTTTAGTTTAATTTTTTTTGGGCACCTCTACTACAGGTTTAAGTGAGTTACCAGCTCCCTGAAAGAAAAAGAGGCAACAACACCTTTAACTATGATGTTATTATAAAAAGGGAGCTTCCAGTAACAATACCTGTCCATATCTGATCACACGTTTTTTAAAAAAAAAAAAATCTAATAAGATCTCAGTTACATGAAGCAGCGCTTGCTGTGCCTCTCAAAAACACTAAGGTCTCTGCTTTTAAAATTTGTTCCTCTAACCTCTACAAGCCCTTAAACGGAAACTGCCGATACTGGTGATACTAGGTGAAAATGTCATAAGCCAGCTAATGTTAACTGCGTTAATTTATTTGATTAATAAAACTAAATTATAAATTAATATTTAAATGGAATGTAACCTTTACTTTAGATATTTTGGTAACCAGGTAGCCCCTGTCATATGGGTCACTGACATCAAATGTTTGATCAAAGGGTTTTTTTTGCCATGTCGACCAAATATAGTTTCAGTCAACCAGTACTATTAGGGCCAAACTACAGTGGTGCAGTGAACTGAGTTGGTGGCTCATTAAAAGACAAGTAATACCTGACAAACTATCTTAAAATGTTTGCTGCATTTTTATTGCATCTGTACATTGTGCACAAGCTAGTAAACTACAGTAAAATAAAGAAAACTCTCATCTATCTTGGTTCACGTACAGAATGATCCTGTTGCCACAGACTGTTTTCTTCTGGGCTTTTAACTAAAGGAAAGTTTTCAGCATCCTGTCAAGTATGTCTCCCTTTTGGAGTTGTTCTACCTTCACCAGCAGCAACTTTCCTGTTCTAATATTTCAGCAGAGAAAGGCGGCGCCTTCTACAATACTCCTCATCATGCCCAAAGCCTCAGTGTTCTCCCTGTCTAATGCTCTGCTCCTCACACCCTGAAGATGATCAAAGTGCTATTTTTCTAAATGCAGGCTTTTTAACTTCAACAGTCTTAGAAAGGATGAGGCAGATCATACTAAGATGATGAGAGAGAGGGAGAGGGAGATTGAGAGAGTGTGTGTCTTGTGTGTGTGTGCGTGGGTGTGTGTGTGTGTATGATGGGGGACTACAACATCTTTGTAGTCCCTTTCTTTTGTTTTTTTCCTTCTTCCTAACTCTCACACTGGGCCTGCAGATAGGTCAGCTCCATTACCAATCTGCCGGCCCACAAATATTTAAAACAAATTGAATCGCACACCCAATACCCATCACAATTACGGCAGGCACAATAACTAAATTAGCAATTCAACACAATAATTGGAAATGCGGCTTGCCTGGACCCGCAGGCCTCCCTGGAGGGCAGGCTGATCTGTGGAGGCACGTCAAGCCCGCTAATTCCACAGCTAATTACTGATGCACGGCGGAATGAAGTTGTTTGTCTCCCAAATACCATTTTCAGTTCACGGCGAGGAACACAAGACCGTGCTGAGATAGACAAAAACAACAAAGAAGTGAAACACAAGAGAGTGGTCATGCCTCTTTTTTGTTCTAGTTGTCGTCTCGTTCATTTGTTGCTCATTTGTTGGTGTGTATGTGTTTCTTTCTATTTCCTGATGATGAATGTCAGGATGTGTTGGTGAAAAACGGGCGAGCGATCGTTACAATGCAGGTAAGGTTATTAGGAAGAGAACTAAGTACCATTATTTAAGAACTGATCAAATGAAACAGAAAAAAAAAAGTCACAGGTAGCTGTTCTGTGTCTGCTTTGCTTAATGCGAGGATTTTATATTGAGTGGTTTTTTTTGGAGTCCGTAGCCATTGCCTTTTGGCGGCATACACAGCCTGGGGCTCTGTATTTAAGAAATGAATTCCATTTTCCATTTATTTTCATACTCATATAATCCTTAACCCTTTCAATCCTTGGATTTCTGCTTATTTTCACTGTCTTTTTATGCAGGCCTATGACATTGTCACTGAACACATTTGCTATTTTATTGTTATTTACACAATAATGCTATCATTTTGCATATCAGTGGTACTATACACTTATTATACACTTTTATTCTGCACAGGTTTTTGTACCTGTGTAAACTGTTAGCCCTCTAAACCACTGAACCCCTGTGCTGACACAGTCCACATCAGCTGGAGGACTGGCTCCAGTGTAGGCTTACACTGCACAGCATAAAGCTCACACTGCATAGTTCTTTTTTGAGCTGATGCTGTGTATTGCACTGTGTGTACTTCCAATTGCGATGGAACACATGTGGCAGCAACTCACTTGAATGTCCTCTGTCCTCAGTCCATAGATTAAGCCAATTTTTTTATTAATGGCTTGAGTACAAAAGAAAGCAACAGTATGGATGCATCAAATGAGCGATCACTGAGTTGTGTAAAAGTATCTGAAACCTCAGTTTTCTGGCCTTGACACGTATTTGAACTATCCAAAACAGAAACGGTGACGATGCCCACTGTATGTAGAATTTATCAGGCAATAGATGAGAATGTAGGCAGCATTAAAACCTTTTTCTCAAGCTCTCTTTTCTCATTCTTTAAACAACTGTCTCTGTCCCTTGTGTGTAACAACTGAATCCAACACCATTAATGCTTTATAGAAGAAACTTTCCAGAAGCAGTTGTTGTTATACCCATTTGTGTGATTCAGCGTGATTTACACAGATCTCACCACAAAGGACGCAAAATTCTTGGAGAGATCAGGGGGGCACTGGGATGCAGCCAGGAAGAGGCTGTAATTGCAGGCTTTTCCTTCTGTCTCTGAATGTAGATACCTACTGGTGAAAACTGCTCAACAGCATTTAAAATAAGTGAAATCTCCATCATAGCTATCACACTGCTAACATATAATACACCACAGCATCATTAAATTATTTTACCGGGGAGCTGTGTGAAAGTACACATCTACATGTTTACATTAAACTGCATGCATGTCACCCTGACATGACTTTCTGAGCTCTATAGGCACAACTAGATCAGATGAATACTTTAGATGTAAATGAGAGGTTCAGATGAGGACTAGGCTGTAATCTGACAGCGGCATACCAGGGGTGCAGTGGTATAGAGGAGGGGGTCTGTCATTGGGGTTTCTGAGTGTTGAGGCACGAATTAGCAGCCAAATTGACCATGTCGCTGCATCAGAATTTCCTTGCCAATCAGCCTTGAACATAAACGACAGTGCAAGAAAACGGCCGCGTACGAGTGAGGCTCGCTAATTTGGATCCTGTCCTCGTAGCCCCGCTAACTAATCCTCCCTATCTCTATTTATCCTCTCAGAATCTCATCGGGGGAAGCAGCCGTATATTAACAGCTGGAGCCATCTGAAGGGCTCCCTTTTGAGACGTCGTTCGGCTCGTGTGCAGAGAGCTTAGCCTTAGCTAAGACCAGCCAGTGACACTTCCAATTGAACGTATGGATTTGTTGCAGAGTTTGAGGGTCTAAGGATGGCATGATAGCCTAATCTGATTGCTTCAGGGCTGGAGGGGTTCAGGCCAAGTTATGGACTTACACAGTAAAAGAGGAACATAGACAAACACTATGACCCTAAACTGTCATTGTTCGGCTGGATGGGCTGTCATGAGATTCAGTGAGTAACATGATCCAGGGCCTGAGCTGCGATCAGCTCACTGCACTGAGCCTGATAAGTAGAAAAGTTTGTTGAAGACATGACCCAAGACTTTGTACAGTCACATGCTGTTTCGGACTGAAAGTCTACTGTAAGTCTTCGATCCTGCGCTTGAGACAAATAAAAAAGCCCAATGAGAGCGGATCAGTTTTAGTTCTTGCAATGAATATGATACAATTTGACAGCAAATTAATGACTGAAAATATATGTAAACGAAGGCAGATCACCTTTCTAAATACAGTTTTTGTCGTGTTCTTTTCTAACATTATAACAAAAGCTTGTTAAATTCTTTCCATCTATTTACTTTATTCTTTTTAGGCTGATAAGAACCATGTCACATGGTTCTTATCAGCAGAATCTTACTCAATAACTACAACAAGATTTGTTTGCCTCTATGTCTCTTAGGCAAGCAGATTCCTTACAAGTCATGCCTCCTTTACTTAGATCAAAAGACTTTAACACTAACCATTTATACCATGTTAGACATGTTATCCGAAACAGAAAGAGGCCTGAAAGGAAGCTATGCTTAAAAAAGGAAATTCTAAAATGCATACATTCACAAGAAACCTCCAGTTCAACAGTGACATAATTCTGAAACTATTTTGTGACCCCAAAAATGTAATCTTCTACACTCGCTTTAGACTGTTAGAAATGGAACACATTATATTTTTTAATAATAATGTAATTTAGTTGTACAACCTCCTATATAGTTTTTATTGCACCATTCCATATTTTATAGATTGCAGGGTAGTTTAACCAATAATAATGCATTATATTTTGCAAGTTGATCATGTATGTAATGGAAAAAATTAATTTGCACAGTAGTCAGTAACTATAGATGTCAAGTTAATTCAGTAAAGTAAAATGTGGTACCAATAAAAAAATTTTTTTTTTTAATTTCTAAATTTTTGAAAAAGGATGAAAATCCTCAGATGTTAAATTTTCTTTGTTCTTCTTAATCAGCTGAACAAGAGTTTTGTGTCATTGTAAGTGTAGTGTAAATTTTGGGAAAAAAATCTTATGTAATCAAAGAATTTAAAAACAAATGTCATAAATCTCACCTGGCTACCTTTTGAAAGTTTTTTATTTTTTGTAGACTGCTGCAGTAGACTCACTGTGGTTTGAAAAGTATGCTGTAGGATTGTGACTATTTTATCACACATCAGTTATCACTGTTTGGAACTTTTATATTCTAAATAGTGATAATTTCATCCATTTAACATAGTTAATTGCGGAAACTCAAATGTTATGCTGACATAGGCATTCCTATTTTAGGGTTACATCAAGGTATAGATTTAGTTTTAGTGGCTTTTCTGTATATTCCAAGCCAGTAAGTGTATTGACCTTCAGAGTTGTGTTTTGTTCTATCTCACTTTCTTCCTCTGACTGCATGAGTCAAACACTAACCAGACAACAAGGTCACACACACAGACTGTCTCTCATTTCTAAGAATGTCCCTGCTAAAAAAGCAAGTTACTCGTCTCACCCAACTCAGACACCAACACACACAAACAAACACACCCATGCTTACACAGACACTCACACTCACAGACATGCACACACACACACACACACATACACACACATATAGTAGCAGCACCCTATCTTCTTCTATTCCCCCTTCACTGATTAAAATAACCTCCACTCCCGATGGGGAGGAGTCAAGCTATTTTAGAAATAAATATTCCATCAGCGGACAGACGAGACTGACTAAGATCTTGGCGTGTGTACGTGTTGGTGTGTGTGTGTGTGTAGGTAAACTAGTGTGCTGATGCTCAGCTGTGTCCCCCTGATGCCTTATCTCTCCACACCCCCCTCTCATTTTTTGCAACATACACACACGCAGAGACACATACACACCCGCGCGAGTCTTTATCACGACCCGACACTTGGGCTCGGCCTGGTAATCAGAGCAGCAAGCACACACCCCCAATCACCCCCACCCCCCCACCCCCAACACCCCCCCTCTGAGGGAAGCACGCATTCTAATCTCAACTGTTGCATATCTAATACTAATTGGAATCCTGCAACTGGGTCACTCTCATTGTTTTTCAAGTATTGTCAAGTCAGGGGGGGACATATGAAACAGAAATTACACCCCTTTACACCCCTCGCTCCCCCCACACCACCACCATCCCCTCTTTAGCTGGAGCGCCCTTGATTGGATCCTCACGCTAACCCCTGTGTGTGTGTATGTGTGTTTGCGTGTGTGCGTGTGTGTGTGCGTGTGTGTGTGTGTGTGTGTGGGGTGGGGGTGGTATGAAACAGAGAGAGGTAGATAGAGAGATCAAAGAAAACAGATGTGTTTGCTTATAAAATAGTCTGCACTCACACACATTCACACACAAACACACCTGCTGCCTCTGGTACTCATGTTCTTTTTTAAACTATGGTCACTGTCCTAGCTAACACTGACTGGTCTCAAAAGGGTGAGGGTTGGTGCTGCCCAGACACCCACAGGTGCAGAACAGACATGAGTGGGTGAACAGTGACACCCCTCCAGGGGCTTTGCTGTGTCTGAAATGTGAGAGGTGCAGTCATGGGTGAAGAGAAAGGTAATCAGTGATTCTGTGGAAAGGGAACAAATGTGGTTGTTTCATCTTCAAATGAGATATGAGACATTTAGACTGAAGATTTTCTCTCGAGAGTCCAATATATTAAACAAATTTAAATTCCCTAAAAAATTCTCTTCAAATGAAAACTATTTCAGTCCTTTAAATAGATACAAAAAAATGACACACAGTCAGACACAGTTGTACACTATTACTACTAGTACAAATACTGTACAGCTACTCTAATAAAAAATATTACCTAAATCATATTAAATGTTTGTATCAAATGTAAATGGTTGTGGGATCAGTCCAAATAAGATTTTCTCACAGATGATCAGTGTAACAAATACTGTTATTCATCAAAGATTATAATGAGTAAAACAAAAAAAAAAGTCATGGGCTGTATTTCATTCTTTATCTGTAATAAATTAAAAAGGTATGTTTGCAGTTTAATATTGCTCATCATATGTTTGGGAAATTTAAAAAGGCCCAGATTTAAAAACCAAGAAAGATCAAAAATTGAATTTGATTTTTATTCTCTAGTATCTAAAAACTTGATCCTAGATTTTAAAATGTAGCAAATTTCTAACTCATTTTTTTGCAATATTTAAAAATCTACAGCAGTTACCTTGTTAAAATGATCAGAATTTTGTAACTCACACTTAACAAAGCTCAGACTCACAGAGGACAAATAGCTGCTTCCACTGCCTGAGCTGTGCTGATGTGACTTTTAAAGGTGGTGGAGTCAAAGTTTGTTAGTAACTATTCCTACACATAACAAATGAAACAACAGTTTGACATAGATAACTGGAAATTGTATTCTGACCCCAGTATTTATATGTGAGTAATCCATCGAAGAATAAATAAAAAACTGTAACAAAACACACTGCTGAGCACTGCATTGTAAAATCTATTTTTTTCTGAATCAACAAAGCTCTGTTATATCTGGATCCAACAGTGCATTTTTTGTGATTATACTGAAGGAATTTAATGTTACAGAGAAAATATTGTAGAGAGAATATTATAAAGGTGACCGGTCACTTAAAGCAGTTAACTTTTCCCATTTCAACAAAGAGATTGGCTGAATGAACAGCTATTATTTAGATTTTTCTGTCCTTAAAACTCCACCCACAAAGCTCTGATTGGTGCTTCTGTTTTCTAACCGGAGGAACAGATGTAGTTTCAATACAATATCAGCCAAAGTCAACCACATGAAATAAGCTGAAGCTAAATATATAACCTCTCTCACCTAGATGTGGGTGAGCAAGACAATTTAGTCTTGAGAGAACTAAACACATGCTGATATTATGTATAGATAATATATATAAAATATAAAATAACTACACATCCTGTTGTGTCCCTGTAGCCTAGAGACCTCATGGAGACTTTCCTGTGGCCACTGCCAGCCTGTAAATATGAAAGCTGAAAGTGACTCAGGAGCTGCTGCCTGTTCTGCTGTGAATCCATTAACATGTTGCTTGTCAACTTGAGGGGTCAGCACACCAGAGGGTAGCAAAAGCATTTAAGCAAAAATGGAAAAATGCTGATTTCTAATATGCTAAGATACTCTCATGCTTATAATCTTTAGTGTAAAGCTCTTTCCTTTAAAATTATTGATGCTTGCAGCCTGCAGGCTTTCTCTGATGATAAATCGAGTGAAAAAGTCACAGTTGGCTGTTCTGTACCTGGGTTTCTATGTGAGAGGGCTGGGAGTAGGAAACCCTTTTGTTTTCAGGGAGTGTGGAAAGATATGCTTGCACTAAAACAGATAATCCACGTCCACTAGAAATCTCCTTTCTCCCTGACAGAGGGATAATGCTCCGTACCTGCTGTTATATCTACTGCCATCTTCTCTCTCAGATGTGATCGATGCTGTGGCTCATGCTTGCCATTTAACAGATATACACCATTAACTGTACCATGGCTCCCAAATCTGACTGGAGGTGCTTTCCAAAGGCCAGTAAGTAAATTGAAATGTCTTTCCAAAGCTTGACTTTAGTGGCCTTTAAATAGAAGAGAAATATCACGGCACAAGAGAAAGGGAGAGATGAAGCAGCGGGAAGAGAGAAGTAAGAGGAAGATAGTAAGAGCAGGAAGTCAGATGGGGTCACTGAAGTCTGTAAAGAATGGAGGAAACATATTTACTGAGAAATTAAGAGTACAAACTGAAGAAGTTGTGCAAGAGATGCTGATGTCACACTACCTGTTGTGTATCAGACTACAATAAAGGAAAATCAATATTAAACTAATCCATTATCACATAAAACTGCAAATCCTTGTATGGTAATAATATCAATATCTTAAGCAACATAACAGATTAGTATAGTATGATGTTTTACCCCTCATACATAGACGCTAAGACTCTAATATGTAAGTATTTACTGTAGATACAGTTTACACCGTCAAAAATGACAAATAAGTTCTTTTTAAAATTTAATTCCATAACATTTGCTAAAAATTACAGTGATTAATTGTTTAAGGAAAATACTAAGCCTTTCTCAAAAAATGAAATTGCATGTTTTGGTGGTGTCTTAAGAGATTCCCATCTTTAACAGGAACCAGCACGCTTAAAAATAATAAGAAAACACCAGACTCACCTTTAAAAATGCTGCATACTGAAAGGTAGACATTCATAAATCATTGTTTATTTAATACTTATGTTCTTTAGTTGCTTCTAGTGAACACTATTTCTCATATGGCTTAATGTTTAAGGCTTCAACAGTCCTATAATAACAGCAGGGCAGAGGAGAATGAACACTGTGGGAATTTATACAACAGAGACAGTTGTATAAATTCCCAAAGACAACAACTAGACAGTTCAAAAATGACTTTATTAAAGAAATTTTACTATGCTTTGCTTTTTTTTGTGTTTTCTTTGTAATAGTATAACATTTTTAATCAGTTAAAATAACTGTAGAGGATGACTTTTATATTTCAAATTTTCCAAAGAGACAGATGAAAAAAGTGTTGTAAGTGATTGTACTGAACTACAGAGGCTTGTGGAACTCACTGAATGTGACATTGTGACATGAACTGTTATGGTGTAAACTCACTGGTTTCAGAACGGGATTTCAAGTAAATCCAAGTTTTAGCTTGTCTCATTAGGGATCTTTGGACTAAAGTGGGCTCTACATTTTAAAATCAGACACTTGCCATGATCAGCTGCAGGTGACACCATCAGCTGGGTTAGGTTGAGCTGAGACAACCCAGTTGCTGCAATTTTTTCCTTAAGTATTCCTAAAACAGTTCTGTCTCACTGCTAATTTTTGGACTGAACTGTCCTGAACACATTAGGGTGGGGCTTATTCTGACTTTTGCATGGGATTTAGGCAGAAAAGCACTTTTTTAGGCAGAAAATCTTAAAAATGTGTTTGCAGTCATTTCTCAGGGACAGGGTTGCTACAGGGGTCAAGTGGTAGTTTCTTTACCATAGTAGTGTGTCGTAGTAGGCCAGACGGTTTTTAGAAATACTGAATACATTTTTTATATTTTTGTGCGCCCCCTTCTTTAGTAAAAGTTTACATAAAGGCTAGTATGAAGGTTGAACTTTATGAGGACTCTTCAGAAGTTGTACAGTTAATTTGAAGCTGTCCATTAGACGTTATGCTTCTGCACGGTGAAACAGACCAGGCTGATGGAAGAATATTGAAATTTCAGACAAAGATATCTCTTTGCGTTTTTACTTCTGTGGTCTGTTCTTCCTTTGAGTTGCTCTCTGCTATTATATTGAATACTTATACCTTCCTTCTCTCATTTATTTTTTGCACCTCTTCCTTGATAATGTACTGATTGTCTCTAGTGCACTATGTATATTGATGATTCCAAACAGGCAAATTGAACAGCTATGGATTCAGATGGAATTCTCTCACCAGATCACTATTATTCTCTGTCACTCTTTTTTTGGTGTTGGAAAAGAGAAGAACCAGTGAGCCCCATCGGCCCCTGAAGACCGCTGCCCTCCCACCCACCCAACCTCATTAACTCGAGCCCCTACACACTCTGTGTTAGTCACAATTCAGAAAGCGTACAGTTCAGAAAGCATGCACTGCACAACATTACACACACACGCACATGCACACATGCATGCACATGCACACATGCATGCACATGCACATGCACATGCACACACACACACACATACACACACACACACACAAAATTAAAAATGCAGCCTTGCATATTTGCTTGGCATTTTGGTTCTGAATCACATTGCGATCTTTGGTGTGATTCTCTAACTGGCGGCAGTTGTGGAAGAATTTTGAATCAGGCACAGAGGCATTAAATCTCTGGACCTCCCATTTGTATTATTTTGCTGCTCAGACCTGCAATGAATAATTTTTGATTTGCCACTGAATAATAAACTTTAGAAATCAGAACTAGCAAATTTATAAAGCCTGACTATTGTATTAAGGCTTTTTGTAACACTACTAAAAATAAATTAAATAATCGTGAAATAACCAATTTTGTCATTTTGTAGGGTACCCAGTGGAATCCTCCTCAAGGACCCCCTTAATGTCTCCAGACCCCACTTTGAGAAACATTGTTCTAACATTAGCGAGCTGTATGGCTCGCAGGGACAAACTCCTCTGAAACGGATGGTTATACTGTCACTGGTATGTGTGTGTATGTGTGTATGTGTGTGTATGTGTGTATATGTGTCTTAGTGTGTGTGTGATTGTGTCTGCCTGTGAAACCCTGCCTCATCTGTACCAGCATCACTACAGCAGACACTCCACTAGATGGCAGTGTTGTGTGTTACAGCACACAGCTTTGCTATGTGAACAAAGTGACAACTCACAGGCGTGTTTGAAGTATACAGGACAACCAAAGGCGAGTGTGTACACATACTTCATACAATATAATCATAAATAATGTGATGGAGACAAAATTATTGAAACTATTTTAAAAAAAAGCTGCAACTAAAGATCTTTTTTTCTTTTAATGATTCTTTTAATGATTACTTTCCTAATTAAAAAGTTTTTTAAAATAAATTGTGAGAAAATTGTAATTTATGCCATTCACAACATCATAAAGATATATGTAACAGCTTCAAATTGCTCGTCCTGTCAGACCAGCAGGCCAAAATACAAAGATGTTCAATTTACATTATTGTTAATTTAAAGAAATCTGACACACAATTGAATCAAATGATTACTTGAATACTTTTAGCTCTAATCAAGTCTTTTAAAATAACATACAACCTTGCAAATAATGTTTGGATTAAATAATATTATCTCACCACTGAAATGTTCTTAAATACCTAATTTTCTAACATTTTTATTTTTTAATTATATTTGCTAAAACTAAACTTGTGTACTCAGTGACATGATGAAACCTCTTATGGTTCCTTTTTCGATCCAGAGTTGTGAAATATCTACCGACCAAGTTCAACACAGATAATGACTTAGATCGTTTCAACCCATTTTTAAAATTTTAAAACAAAGATCAGCAATTCACGATAAGGTGTTTCTTGTTAAGTTGTTCATTATTTACACTGTATTATTTTTTGTGCTCTGTGAATTTTGGGATATTTTATCTGGGTGAGTTTTTTTGTTTTTGTGTACAGGGGCAGTCTTGATGTGTTTAACTGGTCCATGTTTTGTACAGGTTCTTCAGAAAAATACATTTTGATCATATTAATCTAATCAGCAGATTAGGCTTTAGATTTTAGTTAAGGATCGAGGTAGAAAAACATGCAGAGTCAAACACCACGAGGGGAAAAATAAAGTTGAATATAAAGGAGGGCTCCAATTTGACACTTGTTATAAGAGAAGATATACGATATGAAGCAAGAAATGAAGAATACAATAATAAACAGAGCACTTTAACAGATATAAGTTATTTGGTTCTTAGTTTCTGCCACACATTAGTCTCTTGTCACTAACACTCAGGACACTACTGTGTTATTTTTTAAGTCCAAGAACCGAACCACCACCCACCCACCCATTAACCCTGAGTGAAATGCATCATTTATACAAGAGTGCTACCATGACCCTTAATTGCTGTGTGGTAATTAAACATATTAACATAAAATATGTACAAAACAAAACAAAACAAAAAAAGCTGCAATATATTAATTGAAAAAATTAGATTAATGTCAGCACTGTTTTCTTGCACAATTTTAAGGAACTTTAGTTGATGTTATCATTTGATTACATTTTTTATGTTGCTACTATTTTTGTGAATATAGCACTTTTTACTCCTGTTACCAACAATTATCTGACAACTATAGTTAACAGTTACTTTATAGATTGAGGTTCATAAACATTTATGAGTCGCCTCAGATTATGAATTATAATTATTAAGTTAAGGAAGTATAGAAGTGTTATAGCTGGGATGCAGTATAGAATAGCATTTAAAGTAAGTTCCATATTGAGCAGCTACATGTACAACAGTAAATGCTGCTCACATGTTAATGCATGAGTAACACACACCAGCTTATGTATTATCATATATTATCACATATCCATAGTTTTCAAAGTTGGGGCTACCAAGGGGCACCAAGGGCTGCTCAGTAAATTGAACTCACAGGAAAATGCTCAAAAAAGCAAAAAAAAGGGCAAAAGACTTGTTACTATGATTATTGTATCATTATAAAACACAATTTATAATAATGTTTGGATCTAATATTCCATGCTATAAGCTGTCAGTGTTGACCTACCCAGCATTCCTACAAAAATTGATGTTTTTTTTTTAAAGGCCAGGAACCCGGAGAACAGATCAACTCTTTAAGAACCAGACAGAGTTTCTGACCTGAAAACTGAAAAGTATGAGGCAGTATAATAAAGATTCGCTTTTGCATGCTGTTTGTTAAACATTTGCCATAGTAGTGGGTTTTTAAATACATCTTGCTAATGGGGGAGGTGACTGTAATCTAATCTTATCTGGGACCATTGCTTGAACGTTAAGATATTGCTCTTTGGGCTTTTTCTGCAAACAAACTTATTTTGATACTTAGTAATATTTTTCATCAATACTCTTGTACTCTTGAATAAAGTTTTCAGTGCAGAACTTCAAGTTGTATTACCCTGTGATCATCTTACCCAAAATATGTATTAAAATTAGCTGCTACTCGTTAATACAGAGAGAGCCTGAAGGTTTTGGGGCCCCAGACGTCAGGGACCCTGAGGCGTTTGAAAATTGGTTATTGAAGTCAACCATTTACTTTAAAACTTGGCAGTACTTTTGTTCCAAATGAGACTATTTTTTCAAAATAAAAGTATTGGTTCGATATATTAAACATATGAACTAACTTTCCTAAATGCTTAAAAAAACAACAAAACTGAGCTGGTGTTAAAATGACGTCTAAATAGGGTTTACTTTATTAACACCTATGATTGTGAAGAGGGAATCATGAGAGAGAGAGGGCATGCAGCAGAAAGAAAAGAAGAGTTGCCTCCAGAGGATTCTGTTCTCATTAGGCTCTTACTCCATTTATTAATAGCCAGTCATTGGGGTTGCAGGGAAATTTCCGTTGCCTGCCACTATGCATGTAGAAGTGATTATTCTTTCACTCTATTGGCTTACTGTTGCACTATTCGGTCTGAGTGTGTATGTGTGTTTTTTTAAAGTGACTCCCTCTCTCTTTTGTTTCTCTGTCCTTCTCTCTGTCATGCACACTTCAATGGAAAGCTGTCAAAGTTATTGGGAAAAAAGTAAGACTGGTGTACAAGCTAATAAAAATGTCCTGCTATTGGTTGTCAGATGTGTCAATAAGGTGTGTGTATGTGTGTTTGTGGATGGGGCAGGATTTCCTTCCTGTAGCTCATTTAGTGTGTTTTATAGGAGCTGAAAAAGTCAAACAGTAGTTTTTCCAATTTTTCATCCTTACTAGTTGTTTTTCCCTCTGTGCAATCTTCTGAATGTAAGGATCAGACTGATATCCTTTTTCACGTTGTCTTACTGTCAATAATTACCACTGAAGACAAAAATCAACAATTCATCAAGATCTGGTCATATCATCATCTAATATTAGAAGTTTTGGCTTTTCTAACTAATTTGCATTAATCTGTCTAGTCAAATTTACTGAACTGCTCTCCATGTCTTTAAATTGCTCCTAGAGGTAATTAAAGAAATTTGAGGTGAATTGAATTGAAGTTTAACTTTGGTGAACTTTGACAAACAAATTTGTGCTTTAACTATTCACACATCATCATGTTTGTGCTGACATTTGAGGGAACACAAGCTGCCAAATAGCAGATTCCAGTTCAAAAGGACTTTGAAACTACTATTTTCTTCCTGTTTAAACAGAAAAAATGGGTATTTTTGGTCACTACGATGGGCATTTTTAAACATGTTCTTTTTTGCAAAAAAGGGGGGCATCAATATATGATTTTTTTCCAAAATGAACCAAAGTTTTTGTGCCAAACTTAACCAGAGCTTGACATTAAATTGTAGCTGAGTTGCAAGAATAGAATGTAAGCATTTACATGTCACTGGTTTGCAGAAACGTAAAGTTCCAATATTTATTCTGCCAATTTGGTTGGTAAATATATGTTCACAAAAAACATGCATACACTATTTTCCATTCACCAGCCATTTATAAAAGAAAAAGTGCTGTGGTCAGTCTTTGTATATACACTTAAGTATATGGAAAAGGAACTTTCCATGTGTAAGTCATCCTTACATTTTATCTTTAAATGTGAAGCCCTATAAATGTGAGCTCTATAAATAGATGGCAATAAATAGCAATAGCGATGTGTACTAGTAATGTGCATAGACCGCCAATTGAGTGTTATTGGAAACTTCACTGGTCAAAATCACAATTAATTTAATTACAGTTTTTCTCATTGTCAGGTCTCAAGAGTGGTGGAGCAGACACAAGTTTTCAAAATGCAAACAGATGTTTAAAGTCAGTTCTACATCTATTTTTCAACAACTGTGCTCATGTTTACAATAGTTGAGAGGTATGAAACAGAACAGCTGTATAATCTAACAAAAAAGAATGCATACGCATCTATCTGTCTGTTATGTATACAGTTTTAGTTTTAATAAGCTGTATGCATCCCCAGGTCTTTTGTCCATCCCTCAGTGCTTTGTAACTTCCCTACTGTGTGTGTGACGATCAGCACCAAGCCAACACATTTCAGAAGACACAATGGGACACAAGTATACATTTTTGATTTTTAAAGAAAAAAAACAAAAAAAGCTTTCTTATTTCCTAAAATGATCAACAAGCTTCACTTAAATAGGGACTATATCATGGATTAATGCAATTGGAGTGCACTGATAATTGTTTAAGGCACCATGACTATATATGTGATTAACTGAAGACAAACTACAAGGGCTGGCATTGGATTAAAACAAACACATAAGTAATAGGCCACATAGCCTAATCCTAAACTAGGCTGCACGATAGATGTTTGTTCATCATTCATTCGTTCATTCTCTGCCTCCACCACGTCACTCATGAGATGAGATTGCTGCAGGGCAGATGCCTTAAACATCAAACAGCACTACCTTTGTTAGAAAAAAATTGTTCGAAGTGTTGGATCTAAAATCTCAGATTATTTGGTGTCAGGATCCATTCAGCATGTCCAATGGACAAGGCTTTTAAGGAATGCCTCCACTCAAGAACAAGTCACAACAAGGTGCAAACTGTTTTAACTGACAAGTTTAAATCTGAGCACATCATTACAAAATGAACATAAAATTTGTCAGAATAGAATGCTAGCAATGTACATATCATTGGTTTGCAGAAATGTACAGCCCCCCCACCTACAAAATAATTTTATATAATGTATTAGTTTACAGGTCAACTAGTTCATACATACTTGGAGCATTTACTACACTAAATGGAGTATAAAACAACAGCACAATCAAGAATATCGTAAGTCTGGATGTAAGTGTGTGTGTGTGTGTGTGTGTGTGCCTATTCTTCTCTGTCATTGTTAGTAGAGTCCATTATCAACATTAACACCTGGGTCAACCAGAGGACAGCCATCTTTTAAGAGACACATTCTTACATTCTTACATGTGCAGTTCAGCCCTCACTTTTTCTTTATTTCAGCTTTTGTAGAAGTGTGTCTGAATGTGTGATCATGTGTGTGTACTGCACTTGCACTAATCTGTCCTCTAACTCACAAACCCTGAAAGACAAGTTGTGTAATAACACACTAACTGAGAGACCCACACAGCAGGGTAGGTATCCCATTTTCATCGATATATTTTTTAAGCTGCTGTTGAACAAGATACACACACACACGCGCGCACACACACACACACACACACACACACACAAACACACACACACACACACACACACACAGAGAAAGGCCATCTAAGCACCCTAATCCACAATCTTTGTTTGAAATGCAGGGCCAGGGTCAAGGATTACAATAAACTCTGATGATCAAATAATGCAGGAATTCTTATTCCAGTGGAGCGCCTGATCGTCTCTACTCTAGAATACTCAACAAGGAGGAGGGCAGGATGGGAAGGAGGGGAGAGATTGGGATACCAAAGGGAGACAAGTTAAGTATGAGTAGGATGATGAGAATAGAAGAAAGGAAGAGGAGGATGAGGAGAACAGGAGAAATGGCAAGAAGAACAGACCGAGGTGGAGCAAGAGAAGGTTGAAAAGAGATGAGCAGATGTAAAAAGAGGATGAGCTGACTTGAAGAGAGAAATTAGAGAGTGAGAAAGAGAGGAAGGTTGGGAGAAACAAGTAGGGGATAAAGAACAAAACAAGGAGAATAATTAAATGAAAATAAGTTACTATTGTAAAAGAAATTCCCATCTTAAGGTAAAACAGATACTTAGATAGAAAGAGCGTATTAATAAGTTGACTGGGTTGGTGACATATGTCACGTGTGATGATTTGTGGCTTCATAAGAGCTTCTTAATGACAGCAGGCCTCTTTGACCCTGTGAAACCAGCAGATATGCAAATTGCACAAAAAGCAAATATACTTAAACTGTTTGTGTAAAAACATCAGGGATTTTGTCTTTACCTGCTTTTTTCCTTTATTTGACACATTTAAGGCTACCTGAAAGCCCTTAATCCAGCTGCTGATCCTTGCTTACCTCTTAAAGAGAGAAAAAAACATATATAATCAGCCTTTTGGTTATCTATTTTGTTATAAGTAAACATGACTTTTTTGTAACTTAAGTAATAGTTCCATCTTGTGACAACTTGAGTGTTGTTTTTTTATTTTAAGTTTTGTCCTCCCATCAGTTGTAATAACATTGTTGTTAAGTTCCCCAAAAAATAGTAATACTGTCAAGTAATGAAGCATTATGAGGTTATAAACAAGCTGCAACACTTAAAATAAGTGTAGCCAAATTTTTTTTAAAGAAATTCATCTCGCTGAAGTGCTAAGGATCCATGCAGTTAAGATTTTCTTGTTTTGGTGGGTAATTTTTGGACAAATAAACAATTTGCAACAATGGCAAGTTCATGAAGTCGATTTTCCTTTGTTTTTTCACCAGGTTAGCCAGGTTTTTGGACATGTGATTTGGACGCTGTGTGCAGATCTCAGCAATGAATGCTAATTTAGAGAAATAAGGTCATATTTTCTACAGTATCTCTATGAATTTTGGCATTTTAGAAAGGAGATAACTTAAAATTAAAAACCTACAACAGATAGTAAGTAGGTAGATGACTTCAGTAATTTTATATTTAGTATGATTAAATCTAAGTAGTACGCAAATAAAAAAAACTGATAAATAATAGGAAATCTCTGTTCTTGCTAATTTTGGGGGAGAGCTTTTGACAAGGCCTTTTGGTCTTTCTTGTAGGCAAAATAAACCTACAAAAAATATGACTGAACAGAACCAAAAATAAAAAACACAGATATCCACAACAACAACAACAACAAAAAGCTGGTTGCTTGGGATAACTTATAATCGAAGTATTCCCTGTATCCTTGTTTTGGCTATGACAACCAGGCCAAAAACATCCAATATAAGCTCAAGTTGAAATTGTACTTTAAAAAAGTTTTTTTTTTTTTTTTTAGATCGATACATATGCTAATGCCAATGCCATTAAAACTGAGCTTCAGAGAATCAAACATTGTGCTCTCTGTGTATAAATATGACCATGTTGCATCAAAGTTTTTCATATAATGTATTCAGTTTTCCAAATATTACAGTCTTTTGAGAGGGGGACAGTGAAAACATAAAAATAAAAATGTAAAAGTATTACAAACATTTTGACAATTCTGTTATAATACACAGGGGAGAGAGGAAAAATGAGAAAGGGTAGGGAGGTAAAAGTGGAGGATCAAAGCTAGGGTTTAGAGGAGAAAGGAAAAGGTAAGATAGGAGGAGAAAGATTGATAAGGGGACGTCCATGGATGTAACAGAAGATGATGAGAAGGAAGGAGGTGGCAAGAGAGAGACATAAAGTGTCCTGATGAGGATAGAGGGGGACTTCACCTCTTTCACCAGCCCTCCTCCTGATCTTGTTCCTTCCATCTCTTCATCTCTCTGCTAACGTAGATCTTTGCTGAGCCTGCGGCTGCCTCACGACATGGACAGGCTATCTGCCATCTGTGTGATCTCTGATCAGATAGCAGCACTGTGTGACTGTGTGACTGTGTCTGCTCACATGTATTAGGCTGTATGTGTGTCTCCGTTCCTCTGAAATACCTATCTATTTGCACTGTATGTCTTTGTGCAAGTGCGTGTGGGTGTGTGATGCTGTGTTTGTGTATGGGTGCGTATGTGTGTGGGTGGGTGTCTTTGTATTTATGACTGCAGTTTGCTCAGGTTGTGAACATACTGCATAAAAACATGGAAGCGTGTGTATGTAATTGCATGAGTGTGTGAATGTGTGTTTTTGGAGCCGTAGTCCCCTCCACTGGGCATTAACATTCATGGAGCCAGCAGGGCATGTCAGAGCCCATAATGACCCCAGAGAGAGGCCCTGGGCAGGGGGAGGGCTAAGAAGGTGCCTGGGGGTTTGGGTGTTGATGGAGGTCTGAAGGCAAGAGGCAGGGAATTGCTATTATGAGCTGTCTAACGATGTGTATCTTTGTAAATGTGTGTGTTTTTATGTGTATTCATAAAACAGAATATGTTGAAAGATTTTTGTTAATTAATTACTCTACTTAATCTAAAAATTTAGAGGCAATTTTTGACACATTTTGTCCTGATCATGAATTCATCCATGTAAATGCCTTCCAGCTCATAAGCAGAACAAAGTTATAGATAAAAGTTTAGATCTGAGGTGCTCCAAAAACCTGTTGAATAGAATTTATGGTCAGATTATTAATCAGCCAACTTGAACCTTTGAAACAGGAAAGGTGAGACACTATTCCTGGTTAATATCATCATAATTGTACTATGATATTTTAAATTATATATTCAGATCCAGATCTAAATCACACAAAAACCCTGAAGAGTGGGTGAAAAAAGATAATTTTTATAAAAATGTTTATTTTCATTTTAACCATCCAGAAACAAATTAAAAAATAATTGCCAGATGAAAAAGAGAATACTTGTTTTCAGGATAATTTGTTATCTGTGAGAACAGGTGAAAATATTTCCTTCATTTTTGTTTTCTTTTTTTAATGAACAATTTTGCAACAAGAGGGCAAAGTGTACTTTAATTCCGAACATTAAAGAATTTTGCTTACAGGGTTCACCTTTGGGCAATTAGGTTATGTACTGCAAAAGCTGAAGATTCCATGTGGCAAAGAGATTATGATAGCTGAATGTGTTACCTACTGAACTGAATTGGATTCAGAACTTAGCCTACTAGCCTGCTAGACCTATAAGCTTCAAAAAGCCACTGGCAATTAAGGGCAGAATTAGGTTAAACAAATACGGCACATTTTTCCTTTTTTAAATATGTCTCACGTTTCATGTTTCCTCCATACGGTCACCACAAGAAACTAAGGCTGAGACACTCCAGCCTCATTCCTTTTTTAATAGAAAATTGGTATTTAAAATATGACTTTCCATAAAGGCAAGAAAATCAAACAAATAATTTCAAAATGCAATTCAAACAAAATCAGATACATGAAAAACGTAACTAAGAGCAGCTATGGAGTGAGAAAATCTTAATTATTCTTATTTGATGTGTAAATAAAAGCCTGACTGCAATAGTCATGCCTGCCTTTCTCTATATATTTATGTAGGCCACTGTGTGTGTACATAAAATGTGTATCTTGCACAGTTCTCCGACAAAACATTTATTCTGCACACATGCAAGCTCGTGGAGCTTGGTGGTCATCTCCCAACCCCCAACCAAGAAAGGTCAGTGCCTTCTTTGATGTTGGCCCCATAGATCACCATTATTACTGTAGTCTATTGATTCCTATGGAGATGAGGCTTGCAGCCACAGTTCTGGGTGACTGAGGCTGAGGTCAGGGTCTGCCTCCCCTGGCTTTGCTTCAGAATATAAAATCCAGCTAACTGCTACCTATTGCTAAGCATGCTGAGTTTGGTCTGAAGGACACACAGACCAGTATACAAGAGGCATGAATGCACTTGCACATCAAACAAATTACACATGTACTATACAAGGGCTCTCACAATGTGATTTTTTTCAGGCTGTTGCCAATACATCAATACCTCTGCTTCTTAAAACAATTTTTTCACTGATTTTTTTTTTTTAAATTTAAACACTTAAACCTAAAACTAAACTCAGTTACCGGTACCTATGATCAAGAATAACAATAATTCCATTGGTGAGGTAAATTCAAGACCGAATGACAGACCGGACAATGACACTACATCCCTATCCAACAACAACAAGAATATTCATACCCAGTAAATAGAATAAAAGATGCACACTCCAAGTTCACAGGGACATGGCCATATTCTTGAAGCGTTCTTATATCTTTGCAATGTGGCAACATTTATGCGTTCAGCTCCTGAATCCAGCTAATGCATGGCAGCAGCAAGCCACCTCTATGTTCACGCATATGACCCTGACCCAAACCTGGAGTGCTTTGCTACCGTTGTTAAGCATTTTGTCATGATGACCCTCAGGTCAACTCACTTCCTCTTCCTGCCTGTCGCTGCGGCAACAGTCTGCGAGGACTCGGCATGAGTGCTGCTGCATGCTGCTGTGCCCACATCAATCATGCTCACTGTAAGATGGCAACCTTTTCCCCCTTTACTAATGCTCCTTCCTCATTTGTAGTTAGAGCCAAGCTGCTCTGAATAACCCTCAACCTTCCTTCAACAATATAACCTTGTGCAGGTGAGTATTCAGGTGGCAGCTACTTTTTCTTGAATGTGCGTTCTTTGTCTTTTCATTGCAGTTTGAAATGGGGAGAGCAGGTAGAAGCTATGCTTGTATCAGACATGGCCAGGAAGAAGGTATCAATATCAATAATTGATGCCCAAATAGCTCTATCTCACATTTGTTCACGCAGTACAAATGTCTGAGGCTAAGACTGAAGAGGGCTTTAGTAATTCAGGCCAGGTCAAGTGGGTAAATTTGCAAAGGCAATTACCTTGCAGTTGGCATGGGATGGGGTATATACTGGCCTGCTATGCTAGCAGCAAACTACAACAGCTGTCATTTTCCGCGCCTGCTATATTTATGTAGTTATATGGAGGACTCCAAAGTCAATTTTTCATTCTTTGCAGTGTGGCTATTTTCCTTACTTCTCTTCATCTGCACATTGAACTTTAATATAACTTTATTCCTTAAGATGGTAGCAACTACAGAGGTAACTTTAATTTGTTGTTGTGTCACTTTCTGTACATCAAAACATTTTCCCATTGTTAACCAAAGGCTGTACAAAGGCAACTACTGCAAATAGAGGATTCCAAGCAGTATGATTTTATTAGAAGAGATTCAATGGGTCAAGTCAGTTTTATTTATATGGTGCAATAGAGCAATAGAACGGTTGTAAAAAAATGAAAAAAACAAAAAAAAACAGCATTCTGCAGTGTCAATTTATGATGGAGTACATTCCCATACACATATAATACACATGGTGTAGAAGTGACTGTCATTTGCCCTGCTGTCATAATGTTCTCATATTAAACCTAATGAGAATCCTAAAGAAGTTATAAACCCTGGCACTGAGCATATAATGTTGTTTTTTAAGTAATGTGAATGCATAAATTTGACTGACCTGTCTGCTATGCTGCTGCTCAGGCTATACTTTTCTGCCACAGACAGAACTGCCATTAAAAAAAGTCAGAGAAAGACAAAAGATGTGTCTTTATATGTTCACTGGAATTATGCATTTTTTACGAGCACATGCATAGTAGATCAGTGTAATACTTGCTTTGAGGTCCCTCAACAGCACAAGGAAATATCCATCACCCACATTTAGACTAGCTGCATTCTGGATGACATTCCTATTGAAAATGAACATTGCCACCCAGAAAGCAGAAGCACACTCGATCAATATTGCACATTGTATCTGGCTTCTCAATTACAGCACACTTGTTTATTGGCTCTGATGTTATGGAGTGACAAGAATGGTGTATACTGCATTTTAAAAAGAGCTAAAAGAATACAGAAAACAGAAACAACAAAACAACTTGAGAAACAGAGGTGTACTTGAAAACAACTCTAGATTTGTGCGTCATCAATCCGGTGGGCTGGATATGTGGTTATGATGACATCGTGATATGGACTAAACAGTCCATAAGCTGGTTTGATGATTGTATTCACATATGAAAGAATGCTGAAAAAATGAAAGACATATTCTAGTAATACCAGATATACCTTTCTGACAGTTCTTGTGTAGGCCTTTGTGTATACTTTACAACTGATCTAAAGAGAGGATTGATAGAACTGAGGTATGGAGATCTATGGATGATCTCTCTGTTCAACACCTTAGTTTTAATAAATAATACTAATATAGGCACACTGGTGGTCCCCAGCTAATGACCCATTTCGGCCCACAGAGGGATCAAGTCTGGCTTTCCTTAAACAGAGACCTCACTGGAGATGTACCTCAAGGCACTGGCAGCAATGATCAGCAAGTAGGCCAACAACCTGTTTTGTAAAAGGAAGTATTGAAATTTTTTTAGCATTATCAAAGTTGATGATTTAATTAGCATTTTATAAATATATTATATATTTTATTCTGCTTACAGTGTTTTATAAGTACACATTTCATCTGAACATTGTTAGTTCCCAGCAACTCAACATCTTCCTGGACGGTAATCCAGCTATAATTATATTTATGTTCTACTAGCTGTTAACCTCCACTGAAAATATATTCATTTTTTTAACATACTACCATTTAGTTGGGAACAAAAGCCTGGCAACGAAGCCTTTCAAAATGTGATAAATGTTCTTTTTTATAACACGTGATTTACAAGTAAAAGAGTTGTCCTTTGGTTAGGTTCAGGCAACAAAGGAACTGGATTAGTACTAGAAAAAAAACTGTTTAGCATAGAAAAATATCTATAAGATTGGCCATGTTTAGGAAAACATTTTAGGTTTCACTTGGGATGTGCAAAGGTATACCCTCAAATCTTTTTGGGACTCTGTTGGTGGATGTGTTTACGTAAAATTTTTATGGGCCACTGCATCTTCTACAGACCCCAAGGGTACCTTCTTTGTCTGTACTGCTATTCACAGTGTCTCAATGCCCACATGTTGCTCCTTATTCTGAGGAACCTGTCTCACTACTCTTCTGGTGACTTTTATAGATGCTCTTTGTTTGGGCAGGGACTATTTTACACAATATTAATCAATACCACTTAACAAAAGAATATCACTTCATCTCACAGTACTTGGTTAAATTTTCCCAAAACTACAGGCAACCAATTAATTCACCACGTGCCTCATTCTCCCAACATTCAAGTTTCTAACTAATGAGACTTAGTGACTAAATCATGCTGATCACTAATAAGAAGTACACAAAAGACCCCTATCCCATCAGCCTAAAGATGTCAGTTTGTATTTGACCCAGCAAACATAAGACCCAAAATATATGGAACTCCTCTGATCTTTGACAGAGTCATGATCCTTGAATATAAATGTCTCTGGAGACACAACAGTGGACCAGATCACTACTACCTAATTTCAATACAGTGAGTTGGGCAAAAACCATGTGACAGTTGACTTCTTTTATTTTAAACTACCATTTGACAAAACTCTCATTATAGATTTGGTATATTGTTCTTTAATGAAGTCAGCTGCATTGCAGAATACTTCCTGAGTTGAGTTTTATTTTTGTTGGATAACTTGGAAATCCTACAGTGAAATATTTTTGTCGGTGCAGCTGATCTAAACTGGTTACCAGGAAAACCCAAAGTGGAGTAATTTTTTTGTTTATGAACAAACTGATTTATATCATGTGACCTGAACTACTTATCTTTGAAAACCAAACAACTTTTGTGAGTTTGCATTCAGTTTTTCAAATTTGTGTGTGATTACTGTCAATGAAGTAATTAAGAACTCAACCTATTCAAACCGTTTGTATCATGATGGACTACAACTTTCATTCTTGCCCCGGTGGCGCATTGTGCAGGGAAAGTTTCAAATTAATTCATTGGAGTTTCCAGGTCAACCTTTGCCACCTTGTTCCAGGAGCAGCAGAAGAATCCTGCTCTTTCCCTCCCAATGCGCCACTGGCGCACAGCCGGTAGTCCAATCAGCTGTGTAGAATCATCTCATCAATTCAAAGGTGTTTCTCTGGCAGAAAAAAGCATGAACCAATCAGAGAATCCGCTCTCATTCCCTTTAAAGACTGGTTCCGCCGTGCGCCGTTGGCGCAGGCGTATTGCCATCGTACACCAGGCGCAAACTAGACGGCTGAACTACAAGGATTTATTTATTTATTAATTCATTCATTAATTTATTCGGCTGGTCAGGGACAAAACTCAATGAATGTATTGTGTCAGACAGCTCTCACCTAATTCTCCCCTTAAGTCAAATTGTTTAGAAAGCAAACATTTCCATATTTTGTCATATCTTTTTCTACAATATATTTTTGCCTGCACAGGCAAACGCGCACATACACAGGCATGCACGCATGCATGCACCCAGGCACACACGCACACACCTAAAAATTAAATTCTGAATATTTTGTGAATAGAATACACGTGGTAATTAATGGTTGATGGACTGTTTTTCTTTCAGCCACTTGTTAATATTGAATTTAAACAAAGAAAGGCGATTCAGAGGTGAGGAGACAGAACTCTTAGCTCAGGGTCCATGTTATAGATAATTATTATTTATAATAATATTTCCTTATTTTTCTGATCATGGTACATGCTGTTTTTGCGTCTGCGCCAGGAGTTTAGACCAGGTTTTGGCTGGTCTAAACTCCTGGTGCATTGAGGTCAAATGTGCCGGGTGTACGATAGCATTCTGCCTTCATTCTCAGACCTCCCGCCCCTCGGCACACAGAGCCGGCACAAGTGGATTTGCTATCTTACACTTGTGGCAAAAATGACATTTGCACCCAGTGTACGATAGCAATGACACCTGTGCCACTGGTGCTCCGCGTTTGCGCTGGGTGTATGATAGGGCCCTTTGTTGTACAAGGATGAATAAATCACAGTGATAACTTGATTTTAAGCCATGCAGATGGTCGGTTGGTTTGGACCCAGAATGCATAATTACCTTCGGTTCCTAAAGTCGCCATGTGTAAGATTAGGCTTGAAACTTTCCCTTTCGATTAAGCTTACAGTTAGGGTTGGCTCAGGTTAGCCTTAGATTAGGCCCTAGTTATGCGACTATTTAGGCTGAACACCATGTCACAACAACAACAACAGGACTGCATGAAATTCAAAGCAGATTTGTGTGTGTAGATGCAGTTTTTCTTGAGATAAATTATACTTGATTGGTAAAAGCTCAATTTTTCATGTGATATCATCCTTAAATTTCAGTTTGTTCAGTGCTTTGGTTTATAACCACATACATGCAAGCTATTAACATCAAGCTGCACTTTACATGTCATGCTGATTAACATTTACTCTGCTTTGCAGAGGATATGCTCCTAGTCTGTTATTGATGGAAGCCATGTCAGTGTGCACTGAGCACATCTAGTAATGCAGAAAGTCAGACGCAGGAGCAGCAAAAAATTTGGTCAGTTTTCAAAAAAAACCACACCTCACTACATTAACATAACTCCTCTTTCAAACCAGGCAAACCAGACACCCCCCCAGCATTTTAATTTAGTTTATTTAGTTTCCTACACAGGCACAACTTTCACATCTGAAACACTCTTGGTGGGGTATGAAGTTGCACATGGGCAAGACTAAGACTGCCTTGTACACGTATCATCCTATAGACTGCAGACATACCTGTTAGGAATCCAAATGTACACTGAAAAAAGTATAACCCCACTTAAACTAAAAGAAATGATGTCCAGATATCACATCTAAAATATTTGACTTCACAGAAACTAAATTTAGTGACTTCTTATGACCTGATTATTTTATGTTGATTTAAACAATAATGCTTCACTTGAACCAACCTTAATTTTTTGCCTTGATCCAAATGATTTTTTAACATTTTAGTTACTGAACCAAACTATTAAATTGAAATTGAACCAAGCTAATTTATTCACTTTTAACTGAATTAACATGTTTACATTGACACCAGTTAATTAATTTATGTATAACCAAACTATATTTCTCACATTTTATTTGACTTAAAAATAATTTGTATTGCCCATCTTATAACCTCTATAAAAAAAGACACTTGGCCAACAGATTACTCTAAATATATTTATTAATCTTTAACACAAGCCATATGCAACACATTTAACATCTGGCAATATATGAACCAGAGAGATGAGGTGAGGATGGAGAGAGGAGAGGGGAAAGGAGGACAATGGAAAGGAAGAGAAATGAACAGATGAGAGGAGAGGAGAGGGAGGGAGAAGGGAGGGGAAAGGTAGAGAGGGGAGAAGAGAGAATGAGAGGATGGAAAACAGTGGAGCCAACTGAAACTTAAATAAAACACAGATGCCTCAACAAAGGGTGAGATCCCTGTTGATATTGTTGTCATTTCCCTGTAATGTCTAGGATCACACATCCAGACGCAGAGTTACTCATGTTTTTATTTGTATGTGAAATCATTACAACTTGTATAGCCGTGTAAGAATACAATTTTCAGGTCTTGATCCCTTTTATTTTTCATGCCAATCATTCATTTAAACTATAAGACTACCTTTGATTTCTTAACTTGGTCAGGCCAGGAGAAGATAGGATGAAGAGGGCAGTAGAGTGGAGAGGGGAACAGAGAAAAGGATGGAGAGGATGACAGGCAGGAGAGAGGAGGATAGAGAGCAGGACAGGGCCATGAGGGCAGGGGAGGATGCTAAACACCGTAGCATGAGAAAACATACTGCTCTAACTGGAATTTCCCCTTTCAATGGGCAGTCTTTATAAAGATGGTATCTGAACTTCTGCTGCAATTTTTTCAGCACAGACATTAACTGTAATGACTTTTAAGAAATGCAAGTCAGATAAAAAAAACAGATTGTCTACCAAGCAAATGAACCAGGACAAAAACACATCGTAACAGGCCTATACACAGGCTCTATACAATCTGAACTGTAATTAAATGAAATCATATGAAATATTGCTTTCTGAAAGCAGTGTTGACCCTCAAACTAACAAATTCAAAACACTCACTCAAAGCCCAACAATATAACATAGCCTTAAATGGCTACAGCACCCATGGCTAGGTGCAACAAAGTGCCACCGAGGTTCTCCCCCTTGTAAAGTTTTGGCTAGAAGCTTGTGGTACAGGCTACCTCAACAAAAATACACACAGGCAAAGATGCACACAATGTGGATGCCGGAAACACACACAAGCACGTGTACACATGCCACACATACTACTGTGCAGTGTGGAGTTCACCATTTAGTTTGCGAATCTTGGAGTTCATCTTGTTGGAACCAAGCTCCATCAGGATCTTCTGAAGAGCCTCAAAGGTGAACCTGAACCCCTGTGGATATTCCATGTTAAGAGCATAACAGAGTCCAAAGAGCATTACCACTCCAGTTGCCACAGAAGGTAACTCATTGAGGACTTCCACACCATCAATGATGATCCCAGTTTCTTTGGGCTGTTGTAGAAGGCTCGAGTTCTCTCTTAATACGAAGACCGCCATGGTGGTACTCCTCAGCTCTTGCTCGGCTTCATCTTTCTTGGACATCTGAGGTAAAATTTTGAACAAAATGCGTAAGTGAACAACTGATGATTAACCACCACATCCAATGGCAGAGCAGTCAAGCTTCCCCCAGGATTATTAAAGTTGCATCTTATCATGGAGAGAGAACAGATTTGGACATACCGTGTATTCATTTATCAGGTCCTCAACACATTCTCCCAGGTAGATGATGAGAAGTTTGAGGACACACTCCCTTCTGACATCAGCATTGGCATCCTGCAGGGACAGTGAAAAAAGATTACTATGGAATGTGGAGGTCAGGCAAGTTTTTGAATTGACAGCTGTACTGGAGACTAAATATTTAAGTAAAAGTGAAGCTAATTTCAGTTCAAATTCCTTTTCAAAATTCCTAGACTCTTCAGTGGCTGGATCATCCAACTGTACTTCTTCATTCAGGTCAGAGTTCAATGAGTCAGAAGTATTGGAACTGAGCGATGATGTGACGATTATTCCACTTTTTAAGTCATTAACGGTGCATGACTGATGCTTTCTCCATTTATGGGTCCTGAAACTGCTGTATATGTTTGTTTTATATGAACAACCATCAAACATACAAGAGACTTGTTCGTTTTTTTTCAAATGTTGATTGATATGAAGAAAAAAATCATACTCCGTGGAAAGCTGATTGTTGTCACAAACGTAGCACTTGAATGAAGAGAGCTTTGGTGTGGACGTCTGAGAAGGATGACTCCTAGTAAGGTGTTTCTGTAGACCATTCCATGTCTTGGATGAACAGGGACAATTTGCATGGATGCATGGGTAAGGGCGGCACCTACCATGAAACTGGTGGTCAATGCGATAATGCTTTAGTAGTTCAGATCGTTCTGAAAATGACAGGCTGCAGTCTTTGCATTTCCACATCTGATAACTGTGAAAACAAAGGAAATAATAGTGAATTCCCTTACAGATGATACACTGATCTGTGTTGGTTCAATCAACAGAACTAAAAAAACAAATACAGTAGTCCATCTGCTGCTATGAAAATGTATAGATGAGTGAGGGTCTAGTATTCAGGGTGATTTGAGAAATGGTTAAAAAGGCGATGTGCAGTGTAGATGCAAGATATTACCTGTTCAGGTTGGACGAAGATGTAGGCTACAGCCAACTGAAAGAACTGAAAAGAGCGATCTTGTGGTTCTGAAAGAATACAAAATAAAATAAACTATCACTACTCTCCGAAGATCACATAATACAGAAATGCAGATAATACAGTAACTGCAAAATATGGGTAAAATATCAAATTAAATATGAGAATTTATATGTACAAAGAATAAGGTAATATAAAGTAACTAAACAGCCACATATGCAATAATCTACCTACGATTACTTATGCTGGATGACAGGATAACTTTACAGTCTTTTTTCTCAGTTCTGCACTCTGTGTAGTTACCGCCTTTTTGCTTTGTAGGCCAGTACTAGCCCCACTAGCTGTCCCAGATGTTAGCGAGTGCTAGCACGTCTCCATTTCTCTCTCTGTCTCTCAGCAGCAGTACCGCAAAGAAAAAGAAATACAGTCCGAGTGAAGCGCTGGAGCCGCGGACGGACGGTTTCTAACTAAAGCCTCGAGTGGGAACAAGTATGAGAGCCGTTGTGCAGAGCTAACTCCATGCTAACTGCGGCTAGTGTTAGCGGTTAGCATCCGCCGCTAACACCCGCTCCCCAGCTCACAACGGCTCTCCCGCTCAGTAACTTATGACAAAACACTGGAGGCTCTCTTCGTTATCTGCCCACGGCTTCAGCGCTTCATGTGAACTGTATTTCCTTTCCTTTGCGGTTTTGACAACTGCTGCTGTAAGGGGCAAGAGGCTACGCAGCCGAGCCCGAGAGGATGGGCCCAGTTTGAATGTTTGGTTTACAAACTGACACTAACAAAACTCCAGACTGCCTCTAAGCAATATTTGTAGCCCAACTGGGCTAGTGTTGGCTTTAGGACAGCTTATGTTACCGATACTTGTAAAAACGCGTTATAAACTTAATTCATGGGCATAACGTTACCGGTAAATGCTAGCTAGCTATCAGCTACTGCCAGCTAAATTCATGCTGGCTATTGTCCCATTTAAGCTTGCTCGCTAGCCACCACCAACGGTAGCTTGCTCGTCAGCTTAAATTGGGCTATTCTTTGCAATTTTAACAACACAAAACACTAAAACTTTAATTATCAGCAACTGCTGTACTTACGTTTCTTTTTAGAAGATGTCAACGATGTCAAATGGCGCGATGTGCTGACTGTGCAGTTTTCAATGTGCATGCGCAAGTCACATTTGACTCAAACCAAATATATTACCTGCAGGACATGAAGAAAAAAAAATAATTTGAAGGAAATCAAAAACTTTGTTTTGGGGCCTTTGGACTTTGATGTCTGTAAATGCAAAATAAATGGTTTTCACAATCAAATCAACAACTTTATCCCGTTTTAAGTGGCAGTTTTTAGTTTAAATGAACAACTGCATGTAACACTTTATAGAGTGTAACAGGGGCATAACATAGGCTTTGCCGTGTTTTGGAGATGCTTATTTATTTATTTATTTATTTACTTTTCAAGATGTTCAGATTAAAATATGAGCAATAACCTTACCAATAAAATCAGCTGTGTGTCAGGACTCACAGACCAAAGCTGGGGCCAAATGCAGATCAGAGAACCACTAGTGATTTATTTACAAATAATGAGTGCAAATTATACGTGACGATAATGACAACAGGCAGGGAGGTAAAGGCTGAGGTCAAGGGCAGGCGAGGTATCCGGGCAGGAGACAGGGCTGGGTGAGGCAGAGCTGTGGGTTGGCAGGTAGCAGGGCTGGGGAGGCAAATAGACGGATTGGTTTGAGGCAAAGGTACCAAATCACAATCCAAAAGTCCAAGAGTCCAGAGCAGTCCACAGTTGAAATAACAAGCGAACAAATCACACAAAAATAATCTCAAAATGACTAAAAAAGATAGCCAAGAGTGTTACTACATGGGTTGAACAAAGAACTGGCAGCCAGTGGAAAGTGAAGCCGGGTTAAATACAGCAGCTGGAGGTGGAAATAGTAATTAGGCAGATGATGATCAGGTGTGCTGATGAATTAGTGCAGGAGAGCCTGGAAGCTCAGCCCAGCCCTGGGAGACACAAACAGGAAGAACAAGACAATGCAAACTCATAACACAAGGGAGGGAAACACAGAGGAAATCAACAAGGGAAATAAACAGCAGACTAGCCAGATCCTGACACTGTGTAATTAAAAAAATATATACATGGGTCCTGATTGTCAGGTCAGTATAATTTTTGGGTCAGTTTTAAGGTCTTATAGCTCTATTTGATAGAAACAGGTCCAAAACAAATCAGCAAAGGAAAGAGTTATCACAATTACAGCTCTCAGAAATTGCAACATTTTTTTTTAAACAAATTCAGCTTATATATGCTCATTAAAAGGGCCTGCCAATATAGCCTTTGCTCTTAATTTCAAATAGGGCAACAAAACAACAACAAAAATGCATCAAGGGAGTCTTTAAGAGGCATTTAACTTGACAATATTTTATCTGTTTCTGGGATTTATTTGAATTGTTTCACTTTCCTGATTTGGACTTCCTTATCTGTACTTACTAAAGTTGGAGGACCAGTGCAGTCAGATTAGTTTTCCAAGAAACCATATCTTTTCTTGGTCAAGTTGGACTTTTTCTGAGCTGTCCCTCCCAGAATTACTTATCATTATATGCCTTAAGCATTAATAGACAATACATTGAAAATGTTCAATAAAACCAGTAAAATCTTTCTAATGTAATGTTAGGTAGTTTTTACTTTAAGCTATGTATTTTTTAAATAATTTAATTTTTATTCATTCATTCATTTTTTTTATTTTAAATTTATGCATAAACAAGAGATGCTAACAATATAAACAACTGGTGAGAAGATTAACTCCATATTTGGAGCAGAGGTGGACAATCTGGATATAGTTGTGGAGAGGAGGATGAGCAAGAATCTAGCTTTCCTGGAGAACCCCTCCCATTTCCTCATATATGAAGCTAGTTCAGTCATGGACTCATCCCTTGTCAGCACACAACAAAATGCCTTGTCCAGTCCCTTGAGCCAGTAATCATGAGACTCTTCAACCAAGTCTTGGCCCCCACATGAAAACTTTAAGACATGTACTATCTGTACTCACTGTGGACCTTACTAAAATTGATTCTTGTCTGTTTGCACATTGATTAATATAATAGCCATTCAATCTCATTCATAGTCATTCACATATTCATTTATACTCATATATATCATGCATCCTGTATATGTGAATTGATATCTTTATTTATTGATGGTCATATACCGTTAGATGGTACATATTGTTACTAAAAACCCTTTCAAAGATCTAGCGCAGACATAGGGCCAACTGCTTAGTGTTATACTGTCAAAAAGAGTAATTTTTTTCAGCTGGACAGAGAGTCAGAAACAGCAGGTAAGTTGCAACAAGAAGTCATTTACTGAACAAAATAAGAAATGACTTAGTCTCTGAGTTTCTGGAGGGGGCAGGGGGTGGGCTAGGCTCTGAGTTCTGGCTCTGGAGCTGGGTTCTGGTGGAACAAGAAGTCCAGAGTCAAGGTAAGTGGTTCTGGGGTTTCTGGGGGTTGTACAGGTTTCGCGTGGCCAGATCAGGAAGAGCTAGACGAAGCCGAGGGCAAACAGATAAGGCTGGAGGTAAACTGGGGACAGGATTCTGCAAACACAGAATACTGGTCAAAATTGAACCAACACACAGGAGGACTAGAGTAAAAGGAGAGCCTGAAAGTGTACCAGTAATGATAACTGTAATGGACAATCTGGTGGAGATTGGAGGAAATAACCAGTCCTTTTATCCTGCAACAGTATAGGTGGCTTGATTGTAGTAGGCAGCAGTAGGTGAGTGATGACCTGCAGGTGTGTGGATGATAAGCATACCAAACTCCACGGCACTGCTCAGCCACAGACAAACAACACACAGGGTCCACTTGTTTTGGAGCTCCAGGTACCCCTGTTCATGTGACAGGTGGAGACTGGTGATAGCAGGTGGTACTGCTGCAATGGAGCACATACTGCCGGCAAGACAAACCTGCCCCAAAATGTTGGACTGGATAAAATAAGGAGCAGTAATTTGGGGGGCGCAAGCTGTCACCAAGTAACTCTAGAAATATTCGTGTCAAATTTGTCCTTTTACCTCAATTGTAAATTTCTTGAGTATAGCCTATTAAAACATTGGACTTAACTATTCAATACTTCTGGAGGCCACTGTATTCTTAAACTTGAGAGGGACAAACAAACCATAGTAAATCAAACATTCTTTAAGTAAGTGCTTTATCTGAGGAATAACAATCTAAAATTTACCATGTGTCCCTACATCTGAAATAAACCCATCTTTCCCCCCAGAGGGCCTGGTTTACATCGAGTGCTGACTCTGCCAAGCCGGTACATCACAGCCCTACAGGAGCCCCAAAATGAGCGGACCCACACACTGACAGGGAAGGAACAGATAATGGACCGACACATCAACATAAGGGAGAGGGAAAAACAGGGAAAAACTGGGTAAACAAGGGCAAAAAAAACACTGAGCACTAACATTTACTTTATTCTTAAGTGTTGTTCTTTTACCACTACTTCTTCTTACACCTCTAACACCTTGAGTTTATCTCAAAAGAAGATGGAGGTTATTATTCCCCTTCAGAAAGAAAAGAGGGATAAAGAAATGTTTGGGTGTGTAAAGCTATTTTTCATCCTCACTTTCAAGTTATGACAGATATCACTTATGTTGTGTCACAGACACACACTTTCAAAGTTAAAATTAATTTAATGCTGCCATAAAATTTAACATAATGGGCCCTATCCTAAACTTTCCACCGTGCGCCATTGGCGCATTGGGCGGGGAAAGTTTCAAATTAATTCAGGGGAATTTCTAGGTCAACCTTGCCACTTGTTCCAGGAGCAGCAGAGGAATCCTGCTCTGCCTCACCCAATGCGCCACTGGCGCACAGCCGGTAGTCCAATCAGCTGTGTAGAATCATCTCATCAATTCATAGGTGTGTCATGGGTGTTTCTATGGCCAAAAATGCATGAACCAATCGGAGAATCCGCTCTCATTCCCTTTAAAGACTGCTTCTGCCGTGCGCCAGTGGCGCAGACGTATTGCTATCATACACCCGGTGCAAACGTAAACAGACAGCTGATTTACAAGGATTTATTTATTTATTTATTTATTTATTCATTCATTCGTTTATTCAGCTGGACAGGGACAATGCTCAATGAATGTATTGTGTCAGACAGCTCTTAGCTAATCCCCCCCAAATTTTGCTTTCTTAAGTTTCCTTAAGAAATACAGCCGTTTCTGAGTTTTTTTAACCACGGCAGAGATATTTCAATTCAATTCAATTCAATTTTATTTATATAGCGTCAAATCACAACAAAGTTGTCTCAAGACACTTTACATGT
>JAQMCX010000052.1:1403099-1414121 GCA_029814765.1 Acanthurus leucopareius | reverse complement strand
TCATGCTCACGCTCTAACATCGCCCTCAGAGAAATAACGGGATCAGACTGCGCACACAAACTCAAGCACATACCCACACACACACACACACACACACACACACACACACACAGACTTGACTAACTGATCTCCCTGCAGATGTTGCACTAACAAGTGTCCCCCAATTAGTCATTCTCTTTCTCTCTGTCTGCCCCCCCAGTTTTTTGTTCTTTCTGTCTCACTCCAGGACACTCTGCCAGAGGCTGACCAAGATAAAGTTTTGACTGGCAGGACCATTTGTTTTAATCAGGTGTTTGCAGGCGCTTCCATGACCTCCATTAGTTGAAGTTTTAATTGAAATTAACCCCCACTACTACCCCAATTAACCCACGTCCCCCCTGACTGGCGCCGCCCTCGTCCCAAGCATCTGTTTTGGGGCAGGGGGAATGGGAGTCAGAGCAAGGTACTGGGAGGGGGCGGGGGGGTGGTTTAGTGCGACCGCCAAGTATGCAGTGTTGTCACCCGAGGAGAGGCAGCATCACGTCAAGTGCGCGCCAACTGCGCCTAGCTTGCCATGAAGCCCTGGGGGGCCTTCTGTCTCTCTGTCTACAACATCCCAGCAGCAAGGCTACACATGGCTTAGTCTTGGCCAGCGGGAGGTGGGGGAGGTAGGTAGAGGGATGTGCTCAAACACAGGAGAGGAGGATGAAGATGTCTCACAGAGGGGGAGTCACAGAAAGGAAAGATGGGAAAGTTGGAGAGATGAGAGAGTGGAGAAGCGGCAGACGATGGGGTAGGGGTGTTGAGTGGGACAGCGAGAGGGAGGAGGTGGTAATTACTGTACAGTGTTCTTTCTATCTTAAGCCCTCCTGCTGAAGATAAGAGTATGTGGATAGAGTGCCGAGTCTGTGTGTGTCTGTGTGTGTGTGTGTGTGTGTGTGTGTGTGTGTGTGTGTATGCAAGCCGTCCATCACCTGTTTCCTTGCCTGTGGAAGGTCTGGAATAAGGAAGCTGTCAGAGTGGCCCCTCAAGCTCAGAGCTGAGACTATTGAGTGTATACACATGCTGGAGTATCTTTGTTTAGCCTCTCTCAATGTCTTAAGAGTATTTGTACAATTACAGCTTTAAAGTGACTCCAGTACAAATGTGCAAGCACAATCAGTGTGACACTAAAACTACTGTACAGACCATGTATGGGACAGTAGCCATTTTAAGGAAATTGACATTGAAAATCTATATTGTGAGTGTCAATTCAACACACACATGCACTCAAAACAAGACTGTCTGTTCAGAACCTGAAGCTCCATGTGCTGATACTACTGTGCACACCCCTTAAATGATGTCACCAGCTTGAGCTAACAACACTTTTGTTCTTGATATTTTTCATCAGACTGACAAATCAAGCCAGACTGTTAAAGCATCATCAAAGTTTCTATTGGACTTTAGAATAACTTTTTTTTTAGTTTTTTTAGAGTACAGACTAGTAGTTTTGTCCTACCTCTCTTACATGATGTGGCATAGGGTTATTCCAAGAGAGGTTAGAGGTTGGACTTGAAACGTTATGTTTGTACTTTGCTGCACAAAGATGAGCAAGGTACTGTTTGGCTTGAACTATGATTGCATTTAGACTTTTTCACAGAACCTTACAATTTTGTTCAGAAAATAGTGATGTGTCTTGATGAAAGCAAACCACTTAAACCATAAATCAGAAAAAAATGAAACAACACAAGAACACAGTGACATACTTTTCAAGTGCATATTTTAAAGTGAGTTGTTGGCATTGTATTTGCATTGTGCTGTGGATAAGGAAGTGGTGCGGTGGTTTACTTGTGTGCTTTTTTGGCAGAGGATGGGCGTGGCTCTCTTTGCGGCTGAGGAGCTGACTGTGACGCACCTGTGTCTTGCCAAAGTGTTTCTGCTGCTACATGGTATTTGGCTCCAGTCTCTTCCTTATGTTGAGGTAAGTGATATTCTAGTGTGCTTAGTATTTAGTCTTGTGAAGATTTACGTGTGCTTTCTCGTGTCTCATGCAGTTAACTATTGCTAACCCATCTACCCCTGAGCCACAGCTACCACACTGCCCAGCCTCCAACTACAGCTGCCTCATGCCAGTAACACAGCACCCACCTCTGCTATTGTCTACCTGTGCATCCATGTCTGCTCCCTTTACCACCAGCGTCACACACTCCAGTGCTTCACCAGTCTCGCATTTCTCCAGTGCCTGTGCCACACACCACACCAATGTGCTCCTGTGTGCTTTCTACTTCTCCTGCCCCACTGCTCCCGAAAACACTTGATCATCCCCTTCCTCTTTCCAAGTCCCCTCTCCCCAGAATCCCAACAATATTTTTTTCTTTAAACCCTGCTCTCCATTTGGTTGTCTGTTACTGGGTCTTAATCAGAGTAAAATGTCACATGTACTTTGATAATACAGCTTTAATGGTTCAGTAGGTAAAAAATTAAAATGATCTGTTAACAGAATGGGGTAGAAATGGAAAATAATTTTCACTACCTTTCATTACCTTAGATTTAGCACTTCATAGTTACAGAGAAGGGGGGTTGTTTTCTTCTGTGTCTGGTATGTTGCACTTAGGGTTGACGTTTGTTTTTCAAATTCTTGCCGGAACTACCACTAAAACCTTTATCACTTTGTATTGTTCAACTCTCCTCGGCTTAATGCATCCTTAATAAAATGTTTCAATATTTTAATACCTGTACGGAATAGAGAGAAATTAAACACTTGACACTATGTAAATAAAAATATTTGTTTTAAATGGTTATTAATCATCCTATCCCAGTGCAAGTGGCATTATTAAAGTATGTGGTAAGAGTGTGGAAGAAGCCAAATGTCCCAGAACAACAAATCAAATGCACTTTTTCACATACACTGTGTTTAAGATGTGCATGTGTAGTAGCGTACCATTAAGTTACAGAGGAGTACCCAATTGTAACCTAACACACAGCCTGTCTGAGCTGCTGTCTGTGTTGTTAGAATGAAACAGAATATCATAACACATCACAGCTTACTCTGCTACACATTTGCAACGAATAGCTGCATGCCAAAACCCCACAGCACTGGATATAGGTGCAGCATGTTAGCGGAAGCTCATGCTAACATTAACTAGCAGTGAGTTAATGAAAGGCAGCTGGGCTCTGTCCAGCGCAGATCAAAACACACCATGGACAGTTCAATCCAGAAGGACTTAGAAGCAGTTAATAAGCAGATCACATGTCATTAAAGATGGCATAATCTTAGCAGCCGTGTTTTCTTGCTAAAAGTGCGATCATGACTGCTTCTAAATGTGGGCTGTGACACACAGCTCCTTTCTCTTTCCAGTACTGCATACTGCCACTAAATCTTTTGGTGGTGCGCAGCAGCAGACCGTACCAGCCTACTTTCACCCCTAGTTGCACTATAATGTTATAATGTTTCCACAGATGTCCACAATGGACAAACCAAACACCAGCTCTAGACAGTGCCTGTCACATTTTTCTCATGTTCTTGCAGACACAGTAGGCTGGAAAGTGAGACTAAACTGAGGGATAGTGAGTTAGTTATGATCTGCAACCTCACCACTAGATGCCACTAAATCCCACATATAGGACTTTGAAAATTAATTGTGATTTAAATGACACTGCTTGTGAAACTGGGGCCTTGATGAAAATCCACAATAAAGTTACTGGATTCAGGAATGTTTGGTTTTATTGTCTGAAAAATGAAAATAATAATCAAAATTGCTGCTGGTTAATTCTCTGTGGAACAAGCAGATGTCCATGTTGATCCAAGCAATAACTGAGCCATGCTCAACTTCTTAAATGGTCAACACTAATGGATGTCTTTAAGAGAGTCCTGAAACTTTGTATCATTTTCGGATGTACAGCTACAGCTGCTTAAGTGTTGGTTACCCTGTCACTCTGAACTGGGATTACAGACGTTGCCATCCTTTCAAGCTACTACTGAAAAAAACAAAACAAACAAACAAACAACATTTAGTTTTTGTGCAGCATCATGGTGGTCTTTTACATTTACCACATATTGATTTGATGTCCATTCAATTTTGTAACCCATAACATAATAATTTTGAATATGCAGTGTCATAGCTGCACCATCATATCTCTGGGTAGGCATTTATTCATAGATATTCCCTTTATATTCCTTTTATTATGTCAGAGGGATTAAATAGGTGGACATTAACCAAACCTCTTTGCTCTCTTGCACAAGTAAGCTAAGAAAATAGGCCCCGCTTAGTTGCATAACACTTAGACCTGATTTGAGCGGACGAATACGTAAGTGTGATTTCACCTAAAAAATGACACTGAATCACTGTGTATGATTGTATTTTTACCAGCACATACATTGTTGTTCCATTCTTCCCATCTCTGCACATCCCGATTTCATGGCAGGCTGCAAAAATAACAACTCGGTGCAGAGACAAAAAAGTTTCATTTTCATTTCATTTTTTTCTTTTCTTTTCTGTTTCATTTTCATCCACCCTGCTGTTACCTAAAAAATATTCCTGACTGGTTCTGTGAGGCAGTGTGACTCTAAAATTTCAGAAAAACTTACGTTAACATGGCAGAGAATATAACATTTTTTTATGTTAGCCTTTATTTTTAGTCATAATCATTGTATAGTTGTGACTCCTTTTTGTTATGCTATTTTGTACCATAATGCAAAGGCCAATTTTGATACAAATTATGTGAAACAATAGATGTAAATATATATATCTATAGATGTCAACAGTATCCATCCAGCTGTTGGATTCTGTTGTTCATTTGTGTTGTTCCATTATGTACATTAAAACATCAGGTGAACAAGCTGTTCAGACAGATACTTTTTTTGTGACTAGGTTTAAAGATATACGTCTCAAAGTTTTCTGCTGTAACCCTAATTCAATAAATGTAAGTGGAATTTCACTATGTAAAGTTTTGATTTAACTACTGTATGAAAAAAGAAACAAGTAAAAGTAATAATGGATATTTCACAATCAATTTTTTGCAGCATCCTAAGTGTGGCAACACAGTTAATAGATATAAGATCCTCTTTTTTTGTCCAATCCTGAAAACAGATCAAATCATCTTTTTTTGTTGTTGCATAAAAAAACAATGTACAGTGAATTCTTAGATGCTGAGCTTCAGAAAAAAATCAAAGAGTAGATTAATGATATAATAATGAAAAAAACTGTAAGAACACTTGGTAGACATATAAAAATAAAATTTTTAAAAAATTGAGTAAAATGAAAGGTAAAGGTTTTAATTGGTGCAAGCTGTGTAGGGATCAATATGGTGTAAGCATGAAAGTGTAGATGACTATGCGGGACAATACTGGAATTTTGATAGTTAGTTTGGATGATTCAGGGACCATCCCTTGTCATCAACTTGCTGACTGAAACATTTATACAGCCAAAGAAACAAACAGCAACAAGAACACAAAGCTTATGCTGAAAGATGGGGTTATTGGTTTAAATGGTGATAGCTCTTGTAATTGTGGGGTGCTTTAAAAAAAATCCAAAATGTATTGGTGCTTTACCCTTCACCTTAACCAAAAGAGAAATGACAGGAAGGAGTATGGAGCAGGGAATGGAAAAATGTAGAGGATTTCAGGTCAAGAAAAGGGGTTGTGCGGGAATGGTGCCCTGTGAAGGACATAAAGGCAAAGGACTTGGCCCCTGCCCACTGTCACCATTCAGAACCATCCTTCATGTAAGACCCCCCAATGGCGGCTTGTCCATCCCTACACGCACATAGGAACTGTGCCACCATAGGTCTCTGGTCTCCAGCCAGACTTGGTGAATGAGGTCGTCTGATGTGTGTGTGTGTGTGTATGTTTGTGTAGGGCTAGAGAGTGTCAGTCCCAGCATATAGTATACCCTTCAGCAAGGTGGTCTTACACCTTGGCTTGGCTAATCATCAGTTTTGCCATCAGCAATGAGAATTGTCTTTGTGAGTGGATGGCAGTAGCTCTTAGACTTAGCTTGTGAACACGAGTGTTGCCAGTTAGAGTCGAGCACAGACCAGTTGGTACCATGGATTAGCAGGCAAAGAGATGCCAATTCACCCTCAAGGCAGTACCAAAGGGGCTTTAAGCAGATCATCGAAGCCCCTTACTGCTTGGAGCACCTGACTATCTGGCAGCCCCATTACTCTAACATCTATTCACAACAGTTAATGCATGTCTATAAGTTGTAATAAAAAAAAAAAGGAAAGTGAAATATTTAATTTTGGAAGAGTTTTATGATGGTATTTCTTCTTGTACTACGATTACAGTAAATACAGAAAATGTGCTTTTAACTGAATGCTAATAAAACAAATGTTGCATTTTTTAAAAAAATACTAGAATGATTAACTTTTTAGTCAGTCTTTTAATCAGTTTATTAATCAATTGTGTTTTAAATTGCCCTAACTTTTTTCATACACAGGGAAATCATATACAGGCTGACCCTTTGAGAGTATAAAGACACAATCTATTAAAGACAAGACAACCAGAAAAATGGTTCATCAATTGTCTAGCTGCACTTCCTCTCCACTGATCTTGTTTAATTTTAACAATATAAAAGCTAACACTTAAGTCATTTAAAAAAAAATGCAGTGAGGCAAACATTCCTTGATACATATATCTTATCTCAGGACCTTTGATGACGGTCCAGTTCCTCAGGCACACTTTTATAGGCTGGCATACAAAGCTCAACATCATTTGCATCACAGTGTGAATCATCTGTCTGTCATAAAGGTTCTACAGGAATGCACCCAAATAAATAATAAATATTTTGTCACCCAAATATAAATAACTGTGGGCATACAAAAATTTGACTCCGTTATTAACTTCAATAATTTAATGGCTTTACATCATAAGGCACACTGACACTGTAACTTTGACTCTCTCTCTCCCTAGCCAGTGTTCCATTTTAGAGCATCCCAACAACTATTTTGTCGTTTAAATACATCTACCTTGTTGTTCTGCCAGTAGGAGCCCAAATTAGGAATCTCTCAATCACAGCCAAACAACAAATTAACCTGTAAGAAAGCTGTTCTAACAGGAAAAGAACACAAAGGTTAATATTGTTGAAAATTGGCCGATAGAAGCAGATCTATGTATAATTTATGTGAACCTCCTGTACAAACAAAAACACACACACCTTCACGATTTAATAGATGAACTTACCTGCAGATGCTTTCCCTGTTTTTGGAATGGATCCCAATCAGGGGTTCCCATCGCCATGGCTACATCCATCGAGGAACAAATTACAGTTGAGGATTAGGATTGGGGAGGGGGGACTACCCAGTGTTTTATCAGTGGGGCCATGTTCTGTCTGCCGAGCCGCTTATATTTCAGGTAAACATAATCCAGATTCAGCTCTGGCGGGGGTAGATTCAATTAAGATACAGAGACAACTTTGTTAATACGGCTGTATCTTAATACCCTGGCCACAGCTTGTAATGAATCAGGGCTCAGGGGTGGTACCTTGGAGTCAGGGAAAAAGGAAGAGGACAGAGTGTGACAGTATCCTGTGGCAGTAGCTGCTGGAGTTATAGTCATCAGGCCAAGCCTGGTACTACATGTGTGGGGGAAAACTTATAAATGCTCTGCGTTTTTGGTTTGTCCTAATGCACATCAGATAATTATATGATTATCTATCTGTAGATAATCTATAATCTAATATATCAATGGATATATCTCTCTCTTCTCCTTTTCTGTATGTGTGTGTGTGTGTGTGTGTGTGTGTGTGTGTGTGTAGTTGTTGTTGTTGTTTTTTTTAATATACACATACATATGATGTTTTGCTGGCTTGCAGCACAGATCTGGTGACAGAGGCCTGCAGGAGAATATAATTGTATTGTCTATATGACCGGATAGCTCGCGTGGCTGGTGGGCATGTAATGTAATCCATATATGCCCCACCATTGTATAACACAAAGATGACTACCACGGCAACCCTAGTCGCTGCCACATATAAATGTGATGCTGCATGTGGTGGCTGGGTTGGGTGGGTGTTCTGGCAACTGCTGTTGGGGGCAGGGGGTGAGCACTTCTTTGTGGTGTTAAGCCAAGGAGGGGGGGCCAAATTTGAATGTTGTGTTTACGCACTGCAATAAACTGACTGTACCTTCAACTATAGTGTTTACACAAGTTACTAGTTGTTCCTTGGTGATGTGAAAATAAAAATTTGGGCTTCAGGGAAGCATTTAAGCTTCTATCAAAATCAAAGTGCTTTATAATTTAGATTGCATTAAACATATCTGATATTAAATTTCAACAAGTCTGAGCAAAAATGTAGAAGTGTGAACTGAATTCATGCTTTATAGACCAAAAACAGAGTTTCCAGGCTTCCCAAAAGGAGAAAACATTTTTTAAGTCCTATTCATTCATAACAATAAACAGTAAATTGCCATGTTGACTTCTTAAAGTTAATCAGTTAATCTCTGGATTAGAACTGCTGTCCGAAGCAACTCTGTACTAGAAGACAGTAAAAATTCTTTACCACCCATGCAGAAACAACAGTTTCATATTAGCAAATTCAGCTTGCCCAGTTGATGGAGACATTATCAAAAAAGCATCTACAAAAGGTGCACAGTTCTAAACCTCTTCTGGTGTTCTACTTTTGGTCACTAGCTCAACAGTACTTTTTCAGTATCACTAGAGAGACAGCCACCCTGAGAACCATGTGGTGAACATGTTAAGAGACTGTCTAACCAGAGCATATCTCATCCTTCTGGATGTTAATATTTATTGATGGCACTAGGGCTGGTGTTGGAACATTAAAAAAGGGGATTGGGAGAAAGGACTCCACAGACTTAAGCCTTGGGAGGCCACGGCGACTCAAAATCTTATTCAGATAATGTGCTGTGAGATGCTTGTCCTTGAAGAAAGGGAATTAGTGTATGTAGAAGTCAAAGGAAAAAAAGAACAGAGAGAAAAAGGGGGGGGGGCAAAAAAAGACAGGAAGAAAATGTGTGTGACAGAGAAATGTGTGCATATGGATTTGCAAATGTGTGTGTTTGCATGCATATTTGTGCACATGCCCATGTGAGAAAGAAAAAACTCCCCATAGAAATGAGGCAAAGAAAGGCAAAGCAAGAATTCTTCACACAGAGAGAGATGATGCAAAGAGCACAGGCTGGTACAGAAGTGTTACCACAGGACCGAGCAGGCAATCCCCTCTCCAGGAAACACAGATCAAAGCGGATTTAAGTAGTCAAGACTTGTTCTCGACCCTGTAGCCATACTTTTCCTCTCTTTGTTGAGATCAGTTAGGAGGGGTGACGAAGCTCTGGAATTGAGTCACGGCAAAAATTTGATGGAGAAGTCCCAACATTCCTAAGAAGCAGCAAGACTTTCCAACACTGCAATGTCTGTGCAGGTTGCCTCTCCTAACTCTAAATTGCTGGAGAAAATATTTTGATAATGTAGTGGTGTGTATACCCTCTAATGATAGAGGAAATATATGGGAAAATTACTTAAATATTTTAATGGGTTTGTCTAAGACACAATAGTATGCTGTGGTTCTGAACACTATCCCTCCTTCACCAATGCTCACATATACACTATCAGACACTTGTATGCATCAAAGCATTTAAATAAATGACATTTCTTTTTAAATTATTTATTTGAAATTGTATACACTTTAATATTTGTGGTGGATGGCAACATGGCCCATGTAATTCAAGATGACTGGCCAAAGGCACTAACTGCTAGACTGTCTTAGACCTTATATCCAACTCAAATCTCTTTTTGGCTGTTTGGACACCTATTGTTTAAGTTGCACTAAAATTAGTTTCTGAATCAACTGAAGTGAAAAAAATTTCTCTCTTATGTTTATGATTTCTTTGTTTAAACAGATGTCTACAACATGTATACACATTTTTAAACTAGTCTGGCTAAATAAATATGTTAAGTCAAATTAATCAAAGTAATGTATCTCTCTTTTAAAAGTCATTTCTACGGAGGATGCTTTTGTGTTGATTCAAAAAATTTCTAACAAAAATAAAGGGAATATGACATGTTAAGAGTTGTACTGTCTATAGATTAATGAAATATACCCTGTACAGTTGCATTGTTTTTATATGACCTGTTTTTATGGATTTATCTAGGAAAACTGCTAGCTTTGTAGAAAGATAACATTGGTAGTCTTACTCCAGCGCAAATAACTGGGGGAAAACAGTCGATGCCTTCACGACACTAAACAAAACAAGACATTGGAGGTTTGTTTGGACTAAAAAATAAAATAGTTTTTTGAGATTTGACCTGGTTTCAAGTGCAAGGTTACAGAAATCCCAACCTGCAAAAAGTTATTTCAGGGAGGACTCTCTACACCCAAAATGTGTTTTTCCAATGTTCATGTCCCCCAAATTTTCTGATCTTGACAGTACTGATTGATATCAGTGCAGCCTTTGCCACTAGAGAAGTGTTTTCACATTTAGTTACTGAGAAGACAGTAAATCAGAGCCTGAAGTCTCCTTCCACTATCCTTTAAAGATCGTCTAAAGCAATTCTGTGATTTCCTTAGTAATATGTTTTTCTGATTGTTTATGTACATCAAATATATGTTGAATATATGAAAACTACACTTTAACTCCAATCTTTAAATAAACCTTTTCGTCCAATTTATCATTTTAAAAAAAAGCAGTGTAAAGTGGGTGGTACTTTGAGAGGAGTTTGCTGATGTCGTCAATCTCTAAACAATCAGAATTTAAGACAATGCTAGCTTGCTATATAAATTCACTCTAACCAGCAGCTAAACAACAGCATGCGGGAGCTCCACTTGGTCCAGCGTTTATTACCTGAAAACTGTGACTTCCACTGCCCGTTTACTACTAAGCTAATCACTTGGAGTGCTAGGGGGTAGACCTATTTCTCTGCTCTGCTTTGAATACTCCAGTGCATTTACTGACACTGGTAAACGAGCTAAACACATTTATGCTCGCTTTGATCTCCTCAACAGTGAAGTCTACTCCGCCTCCAGAGGACCCGGCCACTGTCAGTATCCACAGCGGATGTGAGGAAAGTCCTGCTGAAAGTGAATATGAGCAAAGCTGCTGGGCCTG
>JAQMCX010000052.1:1346893-1386209 GCA_029814765.1 Acanthurus leucopareius | reverse complement strand
GCCGCTTCATCTGTCATTCTAATTTATTTTAATAAACTTGGTGTTTGGGTTCACTTGCCCCGGCCCCCATTAATTTTAATTAATTTTTTTTTTTTTTTTTTTTTTTTTTTTTACAGAAATATTCAAGCCAATTTTTCACAGCTTAAAGACAATGTGTGACCCAAGTACTAGTCAGTTTCCCTCCCTCTGTAGCTACATTCAAGTATACAAATACAGACAAATGTCCGAACAGATAAGCATGGAATGGAAAGTATGACTTACTGTTTTATATTGTGTTTACAAATTATAATATTTTATTAAAATATATGTTACACAATTAACATTTACTGAATATGTTATTTTGGTGTATTAAGTCAAATTATGAAAACTACCATCACCTGTTAAATCAGTTTGTGTCCTAGGCAGTTTACATGACAACAGTTTTGATAAGAACGGAAATTTTCCCTTTGTGTTTTAAAAATAAGTTATTTTTATAGTAACACATTTTAATGTCAGCATCAGCATCAGCATAACAGCATTTCAACTATGGCACTTCAGTGTTGATTGATTTGCAGAATAAGTCTGGATTAAATTCATATTGGGCACATCTTATTGAGCATAATGACTCTACTTAGGCTAAAATGTATATACATAACCTTTTCACATGATGCAGATCCTTGCATCAAGCTTGCTATCCAATATTTCAGTTCTTTAAAGGCTGCCACAAACCCATTGTGACGTCACCCATTGGTTTCTGCTTGAGCCATAGTGAAGCCTGAGATTTCTGGTCCATTTGCCAGCGCCTGACTCCACCCAAAGCCCGCCTCAATGACAAATAACCAAATATGGGGAAAGAGGTGGAGCTGGGGCAGGGTTAAAGGATGGACACCACACCAACTCAGCTAGCTGGGCGGTATGCTAATTTAGATACTCAGCCATGCCAAGCTGGCTAACAGTTTGCAAAGAGTGGTTAAGGCTAACAGCGGCATGCCTGGGTGGGATGAGGATCTTCAGCATCAGTCCACAGAACATCATTTGCGGTAAGTCCATAAGAAATGGTAATGCAAGTACTGTCAAAGACAACAATGCAATCAAACATAAAAGAGATGTTATAAATAACTGAAAGCTATAATACTAAAGTTGCTAAAAAACTAAATCATGTCACTTGCTTCAGTGTGAAGACTTGCAGAACACTATACAAATAATGTTTAAAAATTTCAGTTAACTTAAAATACATTTAAAACACATTAACCTTATCTTTCCATTAAGAGTGGCATATGTAATCATAAAGTTAAGATTGACATCACTCAACGTCAGATTTGTTGATAGTTTGATGGATAATTAAATAGCAGAAAACTTAATCTAGTGCTCTTGAGATTAACGTTAATGGTGGAAATTTTCATGATTGACCCTGGCGTGCTGAGCCCCAATATTGTCAGCGCTTTTAATATTAAGTTAAGTAGAAAGCGCAATTATTATAATTAATGTGACTGTGTAAATTAGACAGAAAGCCACTTTTACTTTTGTCACAATTTATGTCACCCTATATCTCAGATCAGCTTGCTGGACACAGACACTGTACTCTTGCACATCATGGCCACCTCTAATAGCAGCACTTCCTGCACCATGTCTGCTTCATACTGCAAACACTGTAAGTAATGCACTCCTGACTCCATGACCTCATACTGGACCCCAACCAATATGCAATTATTTGAGCCGACAAACTCTCATTTGCACTACAAACCTTCAAATATGCTAACCAAACGTGTGACAAGAAAAATCCCGGGAAGTTTAATTTCTAGATTTTTTTTGCCATAATAGACTTAATGACAGTCAGCCTTAAGAAATATTTAAGAATTACAAATCACTTGAAGTATCTGTTACAAACCCAGCTCGTTATGGGGAAAAGGTAAGTTACAAAAGACACAATCGGGAAGGGGATTGTGAATAAGCAGTGTATTTCTTTTATAAAGACAGGAGGATACTAGTTACAAATAGAAAGGGCCCGCCAGGTGTGGTCAAATCAATGAAACAAATAGAACAAAAAAAGGACTCCTTAAACAAAATGGAGCTGACTATCGAATTACTAACTAAATGGTAATAACTTAAATATCTCTCTCTAAAACAAAACCTAACTAACTACACTGCACAAAAAAGGTACAAATACAAATACAAGTGATCAGCACCCCTAAGCCTAATGAAACTAACAAAGACCAAAACCTATAGTGAGTGCAGGTAATGGGATCAGTATTTTAAACTCTTACCCTTGGCCCAAATCTGGTATGCACAGACGAATCAAAGATCACACAAATCATACAATAGTTCAACAAATCGAATGTCACAAATCGAATGGTGTCTGCCGCCATTCTCAGCGCACATTGGCTTTATATAAATGTAGTCAGGACATGATTGGTGGAGCCCCGCGCTGATCAGCCGCACCAATCCTCTGCCAGGGATCCCTTGTGGCCCTGGTGACCTGACCGCTGGAACTGAGAGGACAGATACACACACACACACACACACAGAGCGGAAGGGGAGGTCTAAGGCCTTACGGCTCAGGGCTGTAACAGTATCATTTACTGCTTTGTGTTGTTCATAACACAAGAGTTTTCATATCAGCTGATATTTACAACATACACACTAATACTGGTATCTACACACTGGTACTGGTATACATGTGACAGGCAAATATTGACCAAATATTGACCAAGTGTTGTAGTGGTCTACTCTGCTTTGAACAGGTGACAATACTTCAGATGACGATATTTGACAATAATCTGTCATCTTAGGACAATCGAAAATTTGTTTACAGTCTTACCTACATTTTTTCATGTACATAACACAATTAAGCCATCCTTAGTAGTCAACTCTGTAATTTTCATTACCGAAGCACTAATCAAACTCATCTATTGGTGTTAAGTAGCAACTGTTTGGACAATTGGAGATGTGGGTCCCAGAGAAATGCAGAGAGCATGGGGAGCGACCTTGCCTGACCTAAACACATGTTTTTGGCTGGGGAGGACAGTGATGGAATGTTGAGGAAGAGCAGCACCAGACATCCTACTCATCCATTGTGGTGGAGCCACATGGGAGACATCCCTAGTGTCAAGCTGGTGAACACTATGAAAGAAGACCTTCACCAGCTTCACAGTCAGCACCCCAGGATGAAACGATCTTCTCATTGCTGAGCCAGAGCTGCAGGTGGAAAGCTGGTGCCAATCCTACCAGAATCTAAAAGGCTAGGAAGTTTGTGAACAGTGCTATGGCTACATTTGTTCCCAGCACTGATTGTAGCATTATTGAGCACCCTCACATTAGGTATGACAGTCCAGGGCTGTTTTTAAAGGATGAAATTTATTTCACAATATTTTCAAGATATTTTTTAGGTAAATTAGTAATTAATAACTGCCCTAAAGACCACCTCCAAACACAGTGAACTGCTTAAATTTTCCTTTAAACATCCACTTTTTGGGCCTCTTTGAAATAGCTAAATGGAAAAGCTTTTTACAGAAAACCATTAAGCAAAAATGACATGAATGCATTAGTGAATTCTTTAGTGGATGATCAAACAAATCAAAAGATGTCATGCGTGTCCAAAAAAGGCAAAAATTTAAAAACTTATATGTTAATAAGTTGTGCTTAGTCAATAGCTTAGGCGGATCACCAGCGATTCAGTGGATTTGTTAGGGTTAAGCAGTGTCACTGGGTTAGAATGTGGACTATATGCTTATCATGTTGGTCCGTAGTTTGCCACTTTCATTTATTTGTGTTAAATAGTAAATGTTTGGACCATTGGAGACAGTTATGTTTTGGTAACATTGGCTATGGAAGAACAAACTCATGTGATTCAAGATATTTTTTTATGGGCACAAGTTATACAGTTAAATTAGAGAACACCCAACTAAAACTACTTTTCTTCAGTATGCATTTTGAATAACTGTAAATGAATTATACTTCCTATATGTACTGTTGTTCAACTATGGTTCCCAAGGTTAAGAAATATTTTTTTTCTAACAAAATTCACTTCAAATCATACACTTTCTAATACAAATATGAAGCTGTAACCAACCAATCATTTTACCCCAACATAGTTTACTTGACTTTTTTCCATATTTGGAGCAACAGACAATTTGTTCTTCCTTCAAAAAGTCCACCTATCCATTCACTATCCTCCTTTTATCTGCAGTCAGGTCACAGCAGACTAAGTAGTTACTCCAGACCTCCCCCTCCCAGCTGCCCAGCTCCTGAGCCGGATCCCGAGCTGTTCCCATGCTAGTTGAGATAAAAAATCCTTTCAATGAGTTCAGGGTCTGCCCTGGAATCAGTTGGGCATGCCCAAAAAACCTCCAAAGGGATGCATCCTTGTTGAATGCCGAGACCACCTCGAATGGTTCATTTCGGTGTGTAAGAGCGGAGCCTGTTCTCCAAGTTCTCTATTGAATTTAAACTCCTTACCCCATCTCAAAGACTGAGGAATCTTATTTTGGCTACTATCTCTCTCTTTCAGTCACTTCCCCTAGTTCATGACCGTAGGTAAGGGTTGAAACATAGATCAACTGGAAAATGGAGAGCTTTTCATTCTAGTCAAGTTCCGTCTTCACTCCAAGTGTAATCAGCAAAAGAGGAATGTAATTCTGACTTTCCTGTGCACACTCCTCACCCCAACTATGCTGTTAGATCTTGTCCATGAATTTCATAAATGGAACTGGAGATAAGGGGCAAAGATCCACTGAAATCATGATTTACTTTGTGCTGAGTACTAACAAACACAGCTCTTACTTTGGTCACTCACACACAGCTCTCACTTTGGCTATATAGGGATTGGATTACTTGTAGCAGCAGCCCCTATACCCCATACTCCAGCAGCACCCTCCAAAGGGTTCCCTAGTTGATACAGCCATTGGCATTCTCCTAGTCCACACTTGTAGACTGGAAGTGAAAACTTCCATGACCCCTCAAATAACCCTGCATGGGTAAAGAGCTGGTCCAGTGTTCCATGACAAAAATGGAATCCACATTGTTTCCTGGGTCTGTGGTATGAAAATTGGTCACAGCCTTCTTTCCAGCACCCTGGAATAGACTTTCCCATGGAGGATAACCGGGATTATACCTCAACAAATGTAGCACACCCTCCTGTCCTCCTGTCAGATACTGTGCCCAACTTCCATGCAACACTGAGGACATATGATATTCTAGACAGCCCAGCAATCTCTAAAGCCTACGGTATCTCATTATGAATCTCATCCTGCCAAGAAAATTCTTAATCACCTCAGACACTGCTGCCAGGGATATGGAAAAGCCTTCAGACTCTATGTCCTCTGGTAGACATGGTTGCCTGGTTGAGGAGCCCCTGGAAAACTCCTTCCACTGCTAGACACTATCCTTAGCTATCATAGTTCGCCTTTTCCACTGAGCTGCAGCCTCAGTCAAACTTTGCTTTCCCTTCCAAAGAAAAGATGCCCAAGTTTACAAGTTTAGTTCATTCCAAATGAATGTCACACTTTTATATACATAAATTAATTTGTGATATGCAGCATGACTTAGCTGGTATTTGGCTCTTTATGCCTCTCATACTGAATTGAGGTGTTACTTTTATAATTAAACTGTAACTGTAATCCAGTGAAGCTCTTGACCCATACTCAAACAGGGAACATCATTTGTTTATTGCCTTTCTCTGCATGGGTTGCTTGCCCATTCTCAACACTGTATATGTACACAGAGCACTCAATACTCATCAGTACACACAGTGACAACTTAGGGGGCAGATTAGTGCATGTGTAATATCCACCCTCCACCAAAGTGAATTAATTGTCTAATGGCTTTAAATTGATTAGACATGTCTCTGGTTTGAGTTGCAAATCTCTCTCTAATCCAGGTATTTCCCTCTCAGGATGAGCATGCTTTAATTAGCAACATGGCCATGTGTGTTGGGTACAGTAACATAGCAACAAACACCTGGAGCTGAAGTTACAATGTGTCGGTGATAGGGGATTTTTATAGTGGTGCATTTTACTCATTGCTCAAACACAATCAGAAAATGCCACAGTGGGAAATGCTTAGCTGGCAGAATATAACTAAAACCAATTTGCCCGGAAGATGCTTTAAGTAGCAAACAACTCTAAAAGTGAATATCACAGCTTTTCTTTCTTCTGATACATGCAGTATACAATACTTGTTGTTCCTTACCCTAACCCTGTTGATAAGAATAGAAAATTACTGTTGTTTTGCTATATTCACTAAACAGGAACTGTTGTTTTTATAGGGCCATTTAAGGACAAGGAGAGGGAATTTCCTTTTGACTGTTGATGTTTTAACTAAAGTTAGGCTTTGCTATTGGGTTGGAGTTAGGGTTACCAAAATTGCAAACTTCTGAATTGAGCTGTTATCTCCAGACTTTAGCCACTGACTTAAGCTTAGCTGGTGAGGTTTGCCAGCACCATAGATAGACAAGTAACTTCAGTTAAAAGGTAAATGGTTAATTGAGCATTTACATTAGACTTTGTAGTGTCTGCACTACTCAATGCAAGTTAGTATTTACCCATTCACACATGCACAATAATGGCGGACCACTTCTCTACAAAGTGCAAACCTTATTAGGTACTCAAACACATCCTGATTGGACAGCCATTGGAGTGTGTATGAGTTTCTGATGATTTGGACCATTCTAGGGTTCAATATCTTGTTCAAGGATACTTCCACCTGTAGACTGGAGGAGTCGTAATTGAATTACCAATTTTCTAGTAAGTGGCTCTATCTTCTAAGACACAGATGTTAGCTATTAACCAGCTAATATCTGCTGGTGACAACATAACAAAAAGTGGCTAGATGTCATTTTACTAAGGGTCAGTGAAGCGGACATGGCTGTGCTTGTTGGACTTCACTGGTTCAACTGAAAAGTAGGATATCCTTGCAGTTTCCAAACTTCCAACTTCTCAAGGCAAAAATTATCGGTACTACAACTTGCCAAGATACAACATTTTTCACAACTATCTCGAAATCTAATTGAACCTACCATTTTTAAAATTTGAAACAATTGCTTGAATTTCTGTGGGACAAAGCTGTTTGGTTTCCCACCCAGGTAAATGCTGGCTGATGATGGGCCATGATTGGCCAGCCCATACTTGAGGGATGGGGCTTCGGGAATGATGAATTGAGAATATCTTTCTCCCAACTTCACATTTTGTAACTGCTAACTCCATATCAAGCTTGCAGATAGATACTGTATTGCATTAAAATTGCATCTTTATGGCAGCATTCAAAAAAAATATATTCACAGACAAAAAAAAAATACAAAGAACATACACAGAAGACATATTGGACTGTCTTGAGAAAGCAGCTGTCATTGGACAATTATACGTCTTTTCCAAATACATACATTAGACTTATGTTTATACATCCTCTGCTTCTTTTCACCTTCCAACAGCAAGCATCATCAGGTGGGTGTCACACTTAAAAAGTTTACACCCTTTTATTTAAAACCCACCCTGCATTGCAGGAGCCTCCCAACTTACCAGTAGAAACTGTAGTGGTAAGAACATGATCCTTCACTGGCTTGCCTCCATAGGGAAAAGGGAAATAGCCCTGTTATCACCAAAATAACCTTTTTCACCAACAAAAACTTGTGAAATGTTTGGAATAGACAAAGTTTGCTAAGGTAGATTGGACACCTTTCAGTGAAACCAGTCAGCTACATAGGATGGTAGGGATATAATCAGAAAGCTACTAGTGTAGAATTATTTGTCACATCAAAGTTGGTATTATCATGTCTTGTCTAAGAGCTAAGAACTTGCATCTTGTCTAAGATAAGAACCTGCATCTTGTCTGAAAGTCTGACCCAATAATTATGCACCGTCTAGCCTTAAGCCTTCTCCTTACTAAGACCAGGCAGGAAACGTATGCCCAGTTAGGAACAAGGGTATTTTAAAAATGTAGGTCATTCTTTGTATTTGATTTGAGTGATGGTTGTCTGAGTACGAAAATCATTTTGGCCTTTTTGTCCAAGTCAGCTGCTTCTTCTTATTTATCGTGTTTGGCTCAGTGTTTTTATGTGCTTACTGTACAGCTCTATTAATTTTATGATCTGCAATATCTGGTATATTGCTGTTACTTTTTCTTTAATCTTCGCAATATTATGGAAAATTAGAAATGGCAAGTTACAAATTAGTAAGACAGTGAGTGATTACTAATATTATTGTTAATAATATTAACAATAATTGTTATATTATATTATTGTACCATAATATAATATTAATATAATTGTTAATGTAACCTTAACAATGTACACCTCTGAGGAATAGCTATAATTGTGAGGGCATTCACATGGCATCGTTAGGACTTAAGTCCAAGACTGCTTTTTAACAAAGACCAGGTTTGCAGTAACAACCAGGTTTAGTAAAGACCAGTTGGAGTAACACAGCTCCAGTCTACAAAGTACAAAGTTAATGTCTGGGCAATTAAATCGAACACAACTGGACTTTGTCATTTGTCAGTGAAGACGGTACGCCTCTAATCCAAAGGGCTTCATCAGTTCATGTGCAAGAGACTAGACTAGGTTAGTCTGGCAATGTGCTGCAAAACCCAGGTTTTAAACCTCTGTGAAAGTGTTCCCAAATAGGCCACTTAAGAGTCCTTAGTGGTCTAAGGTGTGACTCAGATCAAACTGTTCTGCCAAGGAAACCCCAGATCAGTGTATATATGTATAGTTTGAATAAAATGTAGCTTTCCTATTTTTTAGGTGCAAGAGTGCTGTACACAAAAATGAACGCACTCCTCAAAGAGTCTTTTAAACATAAAGCATTTCCAATCAAAATTCATGTCATATTTATGACAGGAACAGCACCAACTCAACAACAGGCTTGTGTGAATTGTAAACAGATATTACACTTACTGTAAGCATGTATTCCATGTAAAATCAGAGAGGAAAATTGCCAGTGCAATCATACACAAACAACTCATTGAGAAAACTCTTGCCCTGAGCAAAAAACACAGCAGTTGGTTTCCAATATGTGAATGACAAATGAATATCACTCAGTGGGTCAGATGGTGTAGACACACTCCATGCTCTGTGCTAATCAGGCCAACCTACAGACCTCACATACCATCAGGACATCCTGCAGGGGGAAATTAGTACTTTCCACTTTGCTAAACGAGTATACTTTCCTCCCTGGGTGAGCGCATTGTTTGTTACATGGGAAATTGCATTATGTAAATTGCATTTATATTGCATACATACCACTTATAAGTTAAACATTCAGTTGTATGCTGATTCTGAAGAGAAAATTAGAGGTACATTTATGCACATTTTGTCAGAAGCAACCAACAGTAAAGGCAGAAATAAGCTCAATATATACCATGATTTATTCAGCAGTAAAACGTAACCAATAAGAGCCGGTTGGCCACCTCTTCACTGCGTTAGTGTAAGGCTAACAATAGAAGCCTAAACCACATAATGAAGATACCTTGAGTAACTACAAAAAGTGTTGCAATAGTTTGTCTTTTTTTGTGTTAATTCATTTATTTTTAACAACTAAAGGAACTAAATTACAACAATGGTAACTGTGAAATTGTTTAAATTGTTTAATATCAAATGAAAAAAGTCTCCTAAATTATGAAACAACACACAGGCAACCTCAAGACAAAGATGAAAAGTGCTCCCAACATCTAAAGTTAATCTCATTTGGGCTCTACTGCATTTTTTTAAAAAATATATTTTATTTCTGCACAACTCTTCCAGTGAAATTAGAGCTGGCCTTAAACCAGCCTTAAAAAATGTTTGTTGAAGTATAGCTAGAATATATCACTCTATCATGTAGCCAAAAATGTACATTCTGACATAAATAATCAAGCAGGTAAACTGTATCCCCCGATAATACAGGAGCAAATTCATGGTAGAGCTTTTCCTCTGAACTACTGACCCAACATGGGAGAATACAGGTTGAAGATTGGGACTGACATTACTCTCAGAAAGGGGCGATCTTGAAAAAGCATCAGGTCAAGATCAGGGTTAAGAGCTGGGTGAAGCCTTGATCATGACTCTGGGTTCAAAGGTCAGTAGTTAGTCATTTAAAATGTATGAAGACAAATACAGCTTATTATGACTGCAGTTGCTTTTCAACCTGAAATTTATATTATTGTTTCCTTTATATTATAAGTCCCACCAAACGGATATAATGATTCAGATGAACTTATTGTACATTTACAGGTCTTTATTTTGGTGATGGACATTTGACTATTAATTATCCCATTTAGCATCTGTAGAGGTAATTCTGTTTAACATAAAGTAAAGAGGTATTTTGTAGCTTAAACTTAGTGATATCAATACCATGGACAAAATATTAAAAATACTGTTTAAGCTAGGAGACCAAATAAACATTTCTGACTTCTACAAAATAAAGCTCATAATATCAGGTATTCGCAGATTTCTTTATAACTAACTTTTTGGTGCAAATCGAGGCTGTAGCCTGTTGACTATCCATCATTTATGTTGTTACATCATTTCTGTCGGAAATTTGCACAAAATTTTTTCCACCAAAGCCACAACTAGAACATATTTGACATATCTGACTTATCTTTTATTACCTGGTCAGCCAGGTGTTTGGGGACAGCTAAACGTAAAAAACAAATTCATTTTATGCAGGAACCACTTTTATCACACAGACACTGTCTACAGCAGAAGATTCCATATTCATATTTCCATTTCTACTTAGGATTCCATCTTAATTTTTTTTTCACTTTTATCTTTTTTTTCTTTACTTTTCCTCAGATTTTCTGTAAATTATGTTTGACTTTCTCTTGGTGGTATTCATTTCTTTGTCTTTTAAGCCAAGGTGGCAATAGATGATCTTAATTAACTTTCTTCCTCTGTTTATTTAACAAAAAAGGGTGAAATAAAAGTGCAGAGAATGATTTATTTTTTGAAAAGCACTTTTTTCAGATGAGTAAAAGTAGGTTTTTTGCAGTCTATGATTTGAATTTGCCTTGAATTATACTTCTACCTCTAAGAGGAAATCATCCATTATTTGTTAGAAAATAATAATGACTTACTTAAAAGATAAATGGTTCTTTGAGTTAAACATCTTCGTTAGCCTTTACCTTTAGCCTGCCGACATGTTAAAGGAGGAAATATTGCGCAGACTTTTTGGCTCACCTTTCTGGATAAAATGTGAACACAGAATTGAGAGTATTGTTGTTTTGCCATTAAGCCAGCAGTGGAGTTTGGAACAGAGTTGAGTGCATATCAATGTAAAATGGGGGAGCTGGCAGGATGGGACAGTAGTGTAATGTTTTGATAATGTGTTATATGTGCAAACCACCAACTGGAGATTTAAACTGCAGCTAACTGCATTTACAGATGGGCATATATATACACGACTAGCAAAAGCACCTCAACTCTCAGCTCAGTGTTGTCACCTGACACATCACACTAGACAGCAGTGCTGTTGTGTTATATCTGTACTAAGGCAGCTTCATGCCGATGTTTGGTTTAATGTAAACAAGGTCAAAACCTAAAATGTGTCTTGACCAAATATGCTCAATGTGCAAAGAGTTCCCAGTTTGTTACAGAGGGGGTCAGTAGTAATTATAATGTGAATTCCTAGATATTAAAGCGCTCATCATTAATGATGATCTGTAGTGAATATTTGTTGTTTAAGTGTACTTAAGTAGCACATGACATGACATGGCTAAGCTATGATTAAATGAAAAAAAAAACATATAGCACAATTATAAATGTCCTTATAACCTGTTAACCCCAAATCCCTTTCATCTGTTTCTGTCTGTGGATGTCAGTTTTTCTAAAAGTTTCCCTGTGTTGAGTGTTTTGTCAGAGTGATTGTTATTTTGTGTGTTTTGTCAGTCCATGGAGAGCTATTTTCTCTCCTACTCTGCTCTCTGCTGGTATGTTATGGTGCGTAACCAGTTGTTTGATGTTTCCAAAAAACTTATGGCTGACCTGTTTGCTTTGAAGCTGTTTAAGTTGTCATGGTAATCACTGTCCAAATCAAGATGGAAAGAGACACTGACAGAAAAAATTGGCAAAAGATTGATAAGGAGGGAGGCATTGAGCTCCCCTAGTGCATTTACTAGTCTAAAAACCAGCACATAAAAACTAGAAACTAAAGGAGCATACCCCCTCTGCACACACAAATATGGTCTTTTACATGGTACTTTGGGCTGTAATGAGCATGAACTGTACCCTCCATACTCATTACAGCCGCTCACTTGTAAAGTTGACTTTTGAGCACTTTGGGAAAGTGACTGATGTCTCCCCTCCTGTTCGTGTCTCTTATAAAACTCTTGATAACAATAATAACTAAGTATATGAGTAAATAAGGGCTGTAAGTTTGGTAGCTTGTGTTGTACGCCATGTTGATAGAATAGAAATCATTTGGCACTGATTAATTTTGAAAGCACAAGAGCCAATGGAGGAACACCAACACTCGGCTGTCTGACCTATGACCCAACTTTATCACTTAGCTACTTAGTCAGAGACATTTGCGACTGGGCACGGTGGCCAAGCAAAAAAGGAAGGCCAGCATGGTGACGGTTCTTCTTTATGGCAATATTGCACAATCTGGATTTTAAAAGGGCTTTAGAGAGAGCAAAGAGGAAGTGTAAAGAGTAGTGAGGTGGCAAAACAAACAGCTTGTCAGCAGAGGTTCACTTATCGGGCTGCTACATGACTGTATCACCCTCTTGCTGAGTATTGAGCCAGGAAAATGTGGCTCCGCCATCAACCAGCCCGCTCCATTGATTAACAGCATTTTCTCATTCCTGGCCAAGAAATTGGCTTCCCCCTACATGTGTTGTTTGTTTGAGAAGAAACAAGGGCTGCTGCCATGTGTGTGTGTGCTTACACTCACTCCAAGGAGAGGGTACACTTCCAGCTGAGCCACTCTGCATTTAAAGCTAGCAGCCAAATGCTTCTCATATGGAGAGGGGCTCTAAAAAACCCTTCTCATTTTGAACGCAAGTATCTCAGTGTTTGCCTGCTGGGCCTGATCTTCCTATTGGCTCAATATTTTGGCCCCTGTTGTACCCTAAAGTAAACCATTTTGTACACCCCCCTCCTTCTTCGGAGCATTTATCCCCCCGTCACCCCTCTCATCAAACACACATGCACATACAGTACACTTATTTTGGATCCCAGTGGGTGTGTGGGCTATTCAAACGTCCTGACTCAGAGATTTAAAATGTCATTTAAAACCCACTTACTGCTGTTAAGGCTTGTTTTATGTTTTCAGCACTAGACTACAAGGTCAGTTTGCACCAACAGCTGATGAGCGATCAATAGGAGATTTGAATTTAAAGAGCTATGGCCCCGGGGGCGGTCAGTTGCCGGTGCATGGTGTTACCACAGAGGGGGCTAAGCCAAGAGGCTCAACAGAGACCTATATCCTTTCACAGGCCCTCCACACCCACCTTCCACCCCACCTCCCCAAGCATGGTTAACTCTTGAGACCATGATTAATTCATGGTGGATTACAGTCTGAAGGCAGAGGAAAAAACCAGGATTGCATATGGTTCGAGCTGTACAGACAGGGTTTGGGAGATAAAGGTTCCCCTGGATTCATGACACTATCCCGACTGACTCGTCCCCCTACAAGTATGAGTAATTTTTTTCATCCTTCCAGAAACAGATCATACCTCAGTATTTGGATTCCTTGATTATCATTACTGCTATGTTTGTTGAAATAAGTTCGGAAAGGTCCCTCCCAGCCATCAGACTGCACCATGAACAGTAAGCTGCAGGGAATAATAATGTAGGAGCGGGCTAATAAAAGCATAACAAGCAGGAGAGCTGCGGTCATGGCAATTTCATCATTGTCCTTCACAGTTGCACAGTTAACTGCTTATGATTAGTTGACGACCTCGAGTAACTGAATAGAAGATTCTGAGGCTTGAGCCAAAGTGATTGGAGAAAGAAAAAGAAAGAAATGGCATCAGCATTACTTGTGAATTCACTCCCCCTTGTGTTCAGCTGCAGCAACCCTGTCCACTACATGACTCCAAAACTGGGTGAAAAGTGAAATCAGCAGAAAAGTTTTTTGTTGTTTAAACCTTATCCTGTTTATCTTTGAATTGCAATTCAAGCATTAATGATCTGAAGTAACTTTGCTGTATGCAGGAAAAAGAGGAAGCCCTTTTTCGACAGTTCAGCATAACAAAACTCATACTGCAAAGCATGATTCTCTAACTTGCTCTCAAAACTCATGTTCTTGTTCTTTGCTTTTTTCTCTGTCTTTTCATCACTTTTCACTATGTGCTGTTTCAATTTCACTCAGTGTTTCTTAGTTGCATTAATCAGAATTGACAAAGGTTTACCTGTTATCATGTGAGCAAAGACCGATTATTTCACACTTCAAGTGAATAGAAAATTAGACGCATAGACAAAAAGCATTCATTATGAAATGAATAAAACTGTTTGTTGGCCTGAAAAGTACGTTTCAGAGAGCCAAGTGATGTACAGCTGCAGTGACAGCCTGCGATACACAATACATTGTAAATTAAGGGTATACTGTAAGATAGCTGCTCCAAAGAAAGTATGTTCATAAGTATATTTTCTAGTTTTATTAGAAACACATTTTTGTCAACATGTTGTATTTATACAGTGAATGGTCTTATATGCACTGGAGGTCACATAAGCTTAGGTTTATTGGAACAATAAAAGACATACCATGTGGGCTTGATATTCAAAGAGATGCAGCAACTACTAGCTGCATATTTGACAATCAATTTTTAATAATTTGAATTTTTCTCCTTCAAGGACACAAAAATAAAACCTGTCTAAGTATGTTATATTAACAATTTTATGAATGTGTCGTCAGCAGACTACAAAATTAAGAAGTCAATTACTCCTTTTAACACTTACATTTTGTCTCAACACGTTCTGCAGATGATGGTGCAAAGCACTTTAACAGTATTTGTGCTATTTTTTTTAATTTGGCAAATGTCTACTTAGCTTTACTTATGTTTTTATTCTTTTTTTTTTTTTTTTAAACTTTTTTTGTAAACAACATCTTGTACAAACTAGCACAGTGAACCACAACCCCAGCAAATTTGTTTTTATCTCCATACAATATAAATGAAATCAATACAAAAGTTTGGTTGGTTGCTTGGAACATTTTTATATGGATTGAGAGGTTTTTAAAACATGGTTTTCGAGACTTCTGGACTCCTGAATTAAATAGATCACGTAAACAGTTGACTGTTCTAAGTCCCATTTAGAACCCCGGTAGAAGAATTTTAGAAGGTAGACTTCAACATTTCAAGTTCAATTCCATTTAAATAAAGGGTTTGCAATCCGTTGAGGGTTTTTACTGTTTGCCTTTTTAAGGCGGCTTTCTTCAGATTTGGTGGAAATTCTGAAACCAAGAACAGAAAAAAAAAGAAACAAATAGTCCAGACAGAGGAAAATCTGTCATTTCCTCTGGCCTTCTGATACATAGTGTCAAAAAGGTTAAGTGTCAATATGGCAGAGCCTTGAGAGGCAGAGAGGTTTGAGAAGCTTCTGAATAAATACACGGGACAAGTCTAGTGCCTCGAACATAGTCTGAACGCCAGTCAGCCTTTCTACGGTGCCAAGTCAGCACACAAGTTACCCTCAGCCCCTTCCTTCTCTCTCTGTAAAGCTATTGAAGTCTTTGACAGTAGCTAATGATGTTTTTGTGTTCAGGACATACTATAGGAGATTTTGAAAGGGTTGTTTCCTACCCCACCAGTGAGTGTAAGAGGGTTTGGTCGCTGTGCCAGGCCACTGACAGGAGTCAGGAGGGGTGACAGGGTGCCCCAATGGCTGAAAGAAAGGAGGGTAAGTGGAGGAAGTTCAGCAGTCTTGCCCAGTTATTAATTTTTTAATGTCCAGTTTTTGATGCAGGGTGGGAGGAGTGAAAGCGGAACTGAAACACCCAAACACAATACTGAAGACAATGTTTTTGAGCACATTAAGTATGCCAAATAAGCTTTCCCAACAAAAAAGGATTAGCAAATCAGTTGGGAAATAAATAATAAATGAATAAATAAATATGAAAACAGCAAAAATATCATGATTAATGGCATGTCCCTAACCCTGTCGATATCCATGTCCCTGTTTCTTGACCCTCAGGCCCCAACACCACCAAACCTCACCACTCTCCGTTACCAGATCTCTCGCCAGTAAAGTCCATGTTCTTAAAAAGCTACCACACAGTGCCCTCGTTCATTTCTGAGGGTGGGTGGGACAGGTGGTTGTTGTATCCGCTGCCATTCAGCGACAGTGAGGTAAAGGGCGGACTGGGGCCGAACACCTCCGAAGAGATGCTGTGCAGGGGACCCGGAATGCCGGGCTCCGGGCTGGGAGAGTCCCCTGGGTGGTGGGACATGATATCGGAGAAGCGCTGCACGTCGCTAGAGGGATGATGGCCTGGCAAGGGGTGGTCCATACCTCCGAGGGGGGTGCCTGTGGGGCCTGAGGAGGGCACGAAAGGGAGATCAACCGGGGTCTGGGCCTGTGAAGATGGAGGCCCCTGAGGGAAGAAGTCATAGTTACCTCCTGGGCCATAGTACTCGCTTTGATAATCTGCAGATCCAAGAGAAGAAGAAAAGGAGAAAAATCAGCGTTAGCTCTGAGAACAATGGTGTGCAGAAATAATTCCAGAGACACTGAGAAATTCATTGAATATACATAGCTTGATTTGTGTTAGAGGGGTAGAGAGACCCTCGCCATACTGCATTAGTCACAGAGCACGTTACACTTAAATCAAAACTGCAATTGGGTGGGGAGAACAACGTGGCCACAAAATTAATTAAAATGGGGACCATTTCATCGGCAATTCTACCTACTGAGACTGATTTTTTTTCAATTCAGCAGAATATTATTAGACCTTTTGCTTCAACAGAAAGGACAAAGGCCTGTGCACAAATGAAATTCTCTGAAAATGATCAGATATCTCAAAGCATTTAAAGGAAAAGTTTGGTATCAAATCACAGAGATGTAAACTAATTTCAGTTCAACTTAACTAAATCCTGACTTATTTCCAAAAGCCCACAGATGAGGTGACCCAAACTGAAGAATATTTCACAGTTAAAATTGTTTTAAATAATATAATTCATTGCTCAATATCCAAACCTACCTTGACCTTAAGTAAGAGCTGATAATCACTCTATTGCAATTATCTAAATTAATTATTTTATTAGTTACAATTTCTCTACAAAATAAATGTTTTATATTTGTAAAAAAGAGCTCAGAAAACCAAAGGACTATAGGCCTAACATGGAAGGCCCAACTATGTCTTTTGGACCGCAGTGCCTTTTACGATCAACAGAGACCTAAACAAAGACCTTTATTTGTAATTCAAAATCTCAGCAGGGGAGGTCTAGATAAGATGAAACAGAACAATGTAGGAGCACTGCTTCTTCTCAGCGGGAAAAGAAACAGAGTTTAAATGGAAGACTAATATAAGAAATAAGGAAACATGAAAGTTAAATTTTTAAAAAATATTCGAAACAGTGTGTCTGACTAAAACTAGGAGCTGTGAGAACAGGTAAAGAGAAACGAGAATTTTACCAGGCGTCATTTCAGCATGGATAAAATCCTGTTACATAGGAGAAAACTCATGGGATGACTTGAGAAAAAATAATTTTGAGAAAATGACCTAAATTGTACGCATACCTCCATAGTAAGAGAAGGGCCCGTTGGGGATCAGCTCCCCGGGCTCCAGCCGGTCCACCAGCGTCCTCATCCGCCTCGGGCTCCGGAAAAACGCGTGCCTCCGGGCGCCCAGCGCGCTCAGCTGCTTCATGCGCCTCTCTTTGGAACGTCGGTTTTGGAACCAGACCTGGGCACGCACACACATATATAAGGGTCACGTCGTGTCATTCAGCAAACATACAGTAGGCTGCTGACGCCATCTTAAATGCACGACAGTAGTCTGTGTGGGATATTTAAAGAGAATGGAAAGTGGAAGCGATGGAAAAGAGGGTTAAAGGCTGTTTTGCGAATTTTATGTCGGAGAAATAGCCTATATGACTAAATGTTTAAATAAACAAACAGAAATGGGCACGCTGTGGATTCCTTTATCTTATTTAATGTAATTATTTGAGTATACAAATAGAGCTAGCTGTGCGAATTCTCATACAAAAGAGCGTGTAATTAGGTGTCATATTTACCTTGGCACCTGCACCACATTGGCTTCTTTTTTGAGTAAATAACCGAGCTCTCTGTATGTTTTGCGGCATGCGTGATGAGCCGGTGCGTTAAATCCGCAAGGCTCTGCGGCGGAGTACTGCGCCCAATTATCGTTACAGGAGGCACAGTCACATCTAACCTCCCTAATGATCTTTTAACCCTCCATTTACTCCGACTGAAAGCTCCAGCAGTGGGAGCTTAAAATCTCCAATTAATGCTTAATAGGAGGGTTGTTACCAATATATTATCGGGCTCTTGGAGGTTATCATTTCCTAATCTATAGGCCAGCTTCCTTTAATTATGCTTTCCTCTTTTCCCTCATGCTCATACATATTAGATACCGCACTCTACCACATTCACTTTATCGCCATTAATCTGCTATGCTAAACCTTTTTACATCTGATCTGCCCCACAGCCTTATCAACATGAACTTTTTGCTCAAAAGAAACAAATGTGTGTGTGTGTGTGTGTGTGTGTGTGTGTGTGTGTGTGTGTATGGAAACCTGTTCAAATGCAGAAATGCTCTATTTGTCATTTTTTCCAAACCCACGTTTACTGTTAATGTCTGTTATGATTCTTCGTATTTATTATTTCGGCTTATGATTCTATAATTTACAGCAATGCCCTGTTAACTATTTGGCTCGCCACATAAAACATCAGCTTTAAGAATTTGAAGATATCATTGAAAAAGACACCATAAAATAATTCAAGACTACTAAATATGTCACTGCAATAATAATAATAATAATAATAATAATAATAATAATAATAATAATAATGTGTTACTGGTGTCTGTGTTGTTATTTGTTTAATTATTATAATTGCGGCCCTGTTGTAATTCAAAGTTCTGAGGAGACAGTCTGAAGACCCTTGAAACAAATTTCTGTCTTTCCACTTGGCTTGAAATGCTCACAGCATGGCTAAATGTGGTCGCAAAACGTGATAGCAGCGCTGTGCCAGGACTCCCAACGCTCCCAGCAGCGCAGCGCCAGTTGGCGACTTTGCCCCGTGTGAGCGCCAAGAATCAAAAATACCCATATAAATTACCCGCTTCCAAATCAGCCTCATCCGTCGGCCAATCTTTGGCTTAATGAATTCAATGTGACCACGCAGTTTGAAGGGAAGAGGCCTCCTTTAAAGAGGGGTGAAGGATGTGAGAGGGGGAGGTCAGGGGGAAGTTAATGCCGGGGGAGGTGGAGCCTCTTGGATGAGATGAGGTCTGCACGGTCATGGCAGTCTGGCAGCCTGGCAGGGACATTTTACCATAAAATATAAGCTGTTACATCACACCTTTTAATGGGTGCGTAACAGCCTATAAAGCAGAAAAGGCGCTAACCCACCTCCTCAACCTACGGGTGCCCCCTGAATATTATTTCCATAATATTTTAGATAATCTCAAATAAGAAGTAGATTCCTGTTTTGATGAGTTATAACTGAAATGGTATAAATAAGTCTACGGGGGATAATGACACCTATAATTACAGCACTGCTTTTTGATGTTGGGGGCCACATTGACCACAGTTTGAGAGATTTTCCAGTAAAATGTGCTATTTATTTTTCTGTATTTGCTGGTAAAATAGTTTATTAAATGTGAAATTAAAGCGGTAATCCAGTTGAACGCCAAGGCATTCTTGCGGGATATCTGGGAGTAAGACCCCGGCTAGGATGTTAAAATGTAGCCTATTCCTTTACCTGGATGACTCTCATGTTGAGACCGGTCTCCTGGGCCAGCTGCTCCCTGATGTGTCTGGTGGGTTTGGGGGTGGCAGCGAACGCCGCCTTCAGCGTCTCCAATTGCTTGGCCTTGATGGTGGTCCGCGGGCCGCGCCGCTTCCCTCCGAGGTTCTGGTCATCGTTCTCGTTATTAACTGTTTCTTTGTCAGACAGGGTGGCTATCTCTGTGTCCTTCAGAACCACGTCGTCCTGTAGCTGGTCTTGAGAGTCCGGAGATAAACTAGGGTCGCTGCATGCCGTTACTGCAGAAATTACAGATGAAAATTACAATAATGTAGCCACTATCCAAAACCATGAGAATCAGTGCAGCGAAAACCCACGGTGATCAATATCAATCCTACTATAAATTGTGATATAGACTATATTGATCACTGTTTTGTATATATCTGCAGTACAGTCAGTTCAAGGTGGCTGAACTATGACCTCAAGTCGGTGATGCTAACTTCCACCAATATTAATAAAAAGAATAATGACACTTTCTGAGGAGTAAAAGAGCCATCTCAAAAGCCTGTAAAACTCTCAATTATGCTAACCCATTATTTGTCATGTAAGAACATTCATTCGACAAAAAAAAAGTTCCTGATGTTTTTTGTCTCCTGAGTTGAGAGAGTCGAATTTTGCTTTTTTTTTTTTTTTTTTTCAAACAAGCCTGATAAAAATCCCCCACGAAAGATTATAGAACAGTGTTTACTTTTTGGCCTTTTTTTATTTAGATGCCGGAATAAGGATCATAGACTTAACTGCTGTATTGGAAAATAAAAGGTTTACACTGAAAATTTTAGCCTATACATCTTGGAACAAAATGTTCAATACATATTGACATAGTTTTTTGTAGAGTTCTTTTTTCTGAATGCAGTCTAAGTCCCGGTCATGGAAATGATGAAGCCACTGCGGGGCTGAACACAACACATCCATCACAATTTATCCCGTATTGCACCCACACAAACATGCGCGCGCGAACACTCATGCAGTCGCAGGGCTCTTTCTGTACCTGAGAGGAGGTTGGTGTCTTTTACACTGGTGTTGTTTAGGTAATCGTCTTTGCACACGAATTTATTCTCGTCTATGATGTAGAGCTCCTCGCCGGTGGAGAGCTGCTTATTGCACATCATGCAGGTGAAGCAGTTGAGGTGAAACACTTTGCTCCGAGCTCTCCGGACCAGGTCATTTGGAGAGATGCCCTGCGAACAACCGCCACACTTCGTGCCGAATCGTCTGCAGGGGGAAAAAGAGCAGGAATGATTGTTGTTAATAATATATATATTTTATAGAAATCATTTTCAAGCGTTCACGTGCGCTTGTGCTAATATCAGTGTCCAGCCAGGTTTGATTACTAGGTGGAGGTTTATGATCCTTACTGACAGGATTTAAACATCGATTAACATTTTAAAATACGGTTAACTTGTTAAAGTTTCATCTTGTGGAATAAACAGTAAGTTAATTATGAGAGGATTTTTTTCATACAACTCATTCAGCGTTTTAACACAGAAATTGGGGGCAAAAGTCAAATCATAAACCGTTCCATAAAAAATAATAATGAACGGTTCGTTTTATAATAATAATAATAATAATAATAATAATAATAATAATAATAATACTAATAATAATACTTATTATTATTATTATTATTATTATTATTATTATTATTATTATTATTATTATTATTATAATGTACACAACATAAGCCCATACGGAGAAAAACAAACAGTGAAAAAATGTGTCAGGGACTCTTTAGGCCTTGTGATGTTAACAACAACAACAACAACAACAACAAGATCATCAATAATAATAATAATAATAAGAATAAGAATATGAATATGAATATGAAGAAGGAAAAGCAGATGAAAAAAAATTCAATTTCAATTTGAATGTGCAGCTAAAATCTGTAAGTACACTAGCACACATTGGGAAAATGACGCTCTCTAAATATCCTTAGGTGTAAGCGAAATATTTTTTTATGTAGCGCATATAAACACTTTTATTTTATCTCTTTTCTTTTTCTTTTTTAAATAAATTTCTTCCTTTTACCAGAAACCACTGCACCACTACTAGAAGAATTGCTGAAGAGACAAGGTTGTTTAACTATATTTTTTCTCTAAATTTTCAAGCTTTTTATGTTCTATGTGAAACTTAAGATACGTTTTAGACGGTGAAATTTAGTTATTCGCATCTTATTAATACTCTCACACAGCAGGCTGTCTTGGAATAATAATTTATAGTCCTTCCATTGACTTTACTGTTAAACAACGTGTATTGAGTGGTGGGCACTGCTTGTTGACAGCACGTCTGTGATTGCATTGTCTGCGGACTTGATCTTTTCAACTAGTTTACTACTCAAATCCACTTATCATGTCCTCCTCACTCGGACTGAGTAAATACAGCGGCTCTCTGGCCGGGGTTTGATCCCGTGTGCTCCCCCAGCTGCCTGCACGCTGTAAAAAAACACACCCCAAGTGTGATTTCCTCGATTTCCTAACAAACCGCCCCATACCCGCTGAGAGTGAATGCACACGCGTTTAATGTTGGTTCCCGTCTTCTGTTGTTGTTTTGCATAAGAATCCAAATTAACAAGCTTTTAATTACTCGCTTCTAATCAAAGCTTACCTCATCCAAGTCCTCATTCACGCCTACAGGCACTGACAGGTCGGTTTATTCACTTATTTACTGAGCGTTCCTAATACAACAGATGTGATGATTTATTTGATAAGTTTAATAAGTTTTTGATAAAAAAAATATTTTGTTACTATTTGTCTGAAAATTTTAAAAAAAGGTAGTCGCACTTTTTAAGAACCTTTTTTTCTAGTGATTGGTGGTAAAGAGCATACAATTGGCCTAATTTATAAGTTACATACAAAAATGTGATCAAATGAATGTACAAAAGACTAAAAAAATGAAATTCTAATGAAATTATTTTGCTTAAGACATGAGTGTTTAACTATCTCTATGTAAAAAACACTTTCCGTATTGGCACCATTTTATGCAATATGTATTTAGACTATTTTATTTCCTAAGCATTATATGCCTGGTTACCTGGTGCCTCCCCAGTCCAGCTCCTTTCATCAAACCATACACATTGATTAACCAAAAATAAAAATTTGAAAAAAAAATTGTAAATGATAAGACAGCTTCCCTGAGCTTACCTAAAGAAATCATTTTTGCAGTACAGTCTGCCCTCTCGAGAAAAACATTTCTCTGTCAAATTACATTTGCACTCGCAGCATTGCACGCACTTGACGTGCCAGGCTCTGTCCAACACATTGAGCAGAAAGCGGTCCAGAATAGGCCTCTCGCAGCCGGCACAGTGGACCATGGCTTTGACTGGGCAACAAACCCACAAACGAAGCACGCACACAAACAAAATCAACAGCACAGGCCGATCATTGACCGTGTATCTGCTTTCTCCCTCCCTGATTCGCCTGGAGCTCCCGGGTCAATGTGCGCGGAGAAGCCAGTCGATCAGGTGTCACCACAGATTTCTCCCTGCATGCGTAAAAAGACAGCGTCCAAAAAACAGACAGGAAGGGATAGCGATGTCCTCTCTCGAGTGGAAAAGCCAAGAGGTAAAAAAAAAAAAAAAAAGGATGAATCAGTCCTTTATTGGATCCTAGGCCAAAAACGCGATTCAAACAAAATGTAGATTTCAACACAGGAAGCTGCAGCTCGGGTTAGGCGAAAGGACCGTAGCCAGTTTGGTTATCCCGGCGCTCTTGGAAGTGACGCATCGGCTGAGGGGAGCGTCGTGTGCCAGTCAGTGCTGGAAGGGACGTCTAATAAAATGCTTTTAGGGTAGAGCTGTCACACAGCAAGACACGCACGCCTATAAATAATTCAGTGTACTTTGACATTGCAGCGTATCCACTGTTCAAAGCCCGTCGAGAAACAAAATCACACACCCAAAAGATTAAAAAAAGTGTTTCCCCTCTCGCTCAGTCCAGTGATCCTCAAGCTGTGGTGGCGGGGAATGCTGTGATGCGCTGGCGGCTCCGGTAGTACTCAGTGTGTATGCTGGGATGCCCTCAGTCTCCAGTACCGAGTGTATGCTGGGATGCGCTGGGTCTCCAGTACACTGTCTTGCTCCTAAAGCTTCAGCCCAGCCTTATTCCCAGCCTCCTGACGTCAGGCCGCGACTGGACCAATCAGCTCTGCGCCATGCCAGCAACCATCAAGCCGCCCCATCATAACCCAGCGAGGGCTCCGTCTGCTATTTATGCCACACACTCAAGACACCAATTGTCAAGAATTTTCCTGCAAACTGTCATATGTTACTGAATGTGTTTGGAGGAAGCAGCCGCGGCGGAGGGCGAGCAGCACGGAGGGAGAGACTCCACTTCTCGGCTGCTGAACAAATTGTCTTCTAGGCATGAGGGGGGCATGCAGGAGGAATCTAAACAGGTAGATATAGTGGCGTCTTCAGGAAAAAGAAGCTGGAGGCACATTTTGCATGGCGTGCTCCTTGATAATAGATGTACAGTAACTTGGCGTCAGACAATTACGCACAAGTTTGGCATGTTTTGTCTTGTTATTTGAGAATAACTAGAGGCTTTTATCATCAATAAACGAGCTGCACGTTAAAGTATGAAATCCTAACCGCCTGCTTTGCACTTGAGTGCATCATTCATTTAGCTAGATTTTTGTTTACACAGCAGGAGGCTGCAGAACTTCACTGCCAAGACCTTGTTTAGATGATGACGGGGTTCTACAGATATGGTGTTACATTTGTCCTCTTTTCCCAGTGCCGTGCGACATTACAAAATGTCAAAGAGTCACTTACTTGATCAGTGTTTCCTTGCACATTAGCAGCGGCACACTTTAGCAGTCTTCTCTTTGTTGTGATGGAGAGGAAGCATGGAAGTGAAAGACAGAAAGGCTCTAAAGTTAACAGCTCGTGCAGCTTAGCCCGTCAGGAGCTCGCGGCCCAGACACCACGGCCAATTCATTAGGGAGGTCCAATCCACTTCAAGTCCATCTTAAGTATCTAAATAACACCATGAGTCTAAAAGCCTACTGGATTATTAGTCATTTCCCATCAAAGAGATTATTCTGTGATGGTTATTTACAGGCTTGCAGTATTTAACATCTTATTTCTTTTCTCAATCAAATTGATTTTTAAGAGTGGAAGAAAAAAGTTAAACATATTTGAAGATTTTTAATTGCCTGAAAACAAGTTTTGGGTTATTTATCTTTGAAACGTTAGTTTACGCCAACTGTTCTATTGTACCCTGGTATCATAGGTTATTAAATGTAACAGTCCTTACAGGAGGACTATAAAATGTTGCAGGCCTATTTGTCTTTAGTGTATAAAGAAACAGAATAGAGAGTTTATGTGCTCATCTTAAAATGGAATCAAGCTCAATAGCTGCGCACTTAAAGCAGAAAAAGTGACCCAGGGACACCCATTTATTTTTTTTTACCAATAGCCCGCCAGCATCCTCTTGCATATGGGCTGCTTCTCATGCAAAACGGCCGCCCGTCCCCGTCCAGCTGCCTCCCGGCGTCTGGGGAGCGCCCCTTCAACAGGACATGTGTTACTGGCTTGAAGAAAAAGGGAGATAAGGCTTCAAAACACAGAATCCACCCCTCCTCTCTCTCTCACTCTGTCTTTCTCTGTCTTTTTTGTTTTCGCTTTAACGTCTTTTTAACCCGGAATTTTTATCACTCCCTGCTCCAGTCTTTTTTCGTTTTTCCCATCTTTCCATGCTTTTCCTGTTTTAATGTCCGCTTATGGACGCAGCCTCTGAGCATCTGGTTATGTTTCCATCAGTGAGAGAGGGAGAGAGGGGTCATTGAGCTCCACGACAACTGGGCGGTTCATACTTCTGCACTGAAGGACAATCAATAATGGAAATATCGCGTCACCAATTGACTACAAAATTCAAAATTATTTTTCTTTTTCTGCACTAAATCCTGTAGAAAATGAAAGATTAACTCAAAATATCTTGCCGTCTGCAGGTCTTACCTTTCCCACCACCTCACGAACTTGTAAATTCAGCCTGTAAACAACAAAAGTTGTTGTTATTTCAATATGTAGTAGATGCCTTGATAGTCTGTCAGTGGGGATAATCTCTGCCTGATTCAGAATAAACCAGAGAGGGAAAAACAGCGAACAGAGGCAGATTAATCCACGAGTAGAAGGAAATCAAAATATAGGCTATAGGCTTAAAAATATCTCAACTCCCCTTCAGGCAAAGACACTATTAAATGCAAAAATGGTTTTAACCTTACCAATGTAATCCCTTACTAGGAATAGATTTTATTCATACTCATATTTTCGTTCTGATGCACGCAAAACTTGTACATTTAAAATTTGTGGGCCAACGCCTGAGCTCCACTTAAAAAAAAAAAGAAAAACTTTTTCTTTGTGTGCTGTTTTAATCTCAGAACAGATTTGATGGTAGGAGGCCTTTCAGCAGGCCCGTTAAGAAAATGAAAAACAACGTGATAACACTAGCTAAATACGAAAAATCTAAATAGCCAAATATTTATACTCATCTTTTACTGGTACCCACTATTACTTGATTTACATACGATTTTATTTTATTTTATTTTTTCCTCCTCCAAAATCTGATTTATACTCTGCGGGCCACAGTTAAGAAAAGGGTTATTCCTCCACCAGGGCCATAGTGTTGTAAAGCAGCCCAGGAGATTTGGGGTTTATGAAGTGCAGACAAGTGAACTGGTACACTGTGAGATAATTAATCTGAGATAATGAATTAGGCTGTGAAGATGCATGCAATCATTAATTCTAATCATGACACGTTTATTTGTCTCCCCTCTCTCCTCCAGGCTCAGTTAAGAGACACAATGTCACCACAACAATGTATGAGGGACACGGCTAGAGGAAGGAGAGGACTTTGGAATAAAGACTAAATTCTGACACGGGCAGGTGATGAGATAGGTGGGGAAATGTATTTTAAAATATAAAAGAGATACTACAGATAACTTCTTTCATCTAGGTATAGTTTCCCGGGTGGTCTGGCTGTGAACGCCGGGCTGCGGACCGTCGAAGCCGGGTTGGCTGCCGGGGGAACACACCGTGACTCCGGTAATACAGAGAGAAATATCACCCCCGACTGGAGCTTTGATCAACTGAGTGTACCGGGGAGGGAAAAGAGGAGGGGGGTGAACGTGGAGGGTGGAGTAAGGTCCGCTGCACTGCTGTTTGCAGCCTCTCTGCACGATTTTTTTTTCTTTTTTACTAAGGAATATTGCAAACAGGCGCTGACATTCATAATTCATAATTTGACGCATTGATCATTCTGGCTCATGAATGCGTTTATTTTAGGAATAAACAGCCAAATTTCTGTGAACCTGGCTCAGTTAATATCATTTGTATAATTTTTCATCTTCATTCCTACTTTGAAAACCTTCTCACGTGGAATAGAAAAAAATATTCGACGGTGCAACTACGGTAAAATGTGTATATACTTTGATGAAAACCCCATGAGAAATAAGATAGAAATTATTTAAATTTAGTTTAGTGCACTCATCTGAAGTGTTCGGACAAAAGTGTTTGCCAAGTGTAATTTATATCACGAACAAAAAAGACTATTTGACGCTAAAAATGCACAAATGCTTTTTCTTATCATACATAAATCGGAGACCCCAAGCTTTAGTATGTCTCTCTGTTTTTAAGCTAATTAAAAGTTACGAAATAAAATGAAATTGTATTATTTTTCGCGTGATACGTCCATCCACAGAAAACTGTTCGAGCAATGCGTTAATTAAGATGGCTTGGCTACGTGAACTGCAAAATCTAAAAATCGCACACAAGTTAAGCAAAATAATTTCACATCTAGTGTGTTTGAGAAGGAGGATAGGTTGGACGGGGGGGAGAGGGTGCACTTTCCTGTCCCTGCCTTGCCCACTCTGTCAATCATTCTTCACCGCATTATCACGCAATCCCAGGACCGAAATCCCAACCCGCTCCTTCTTCCATTCATCCATCCCGCGCGCGGTGCTCACGCAGCAGAAAAGACCCGATAGCTGACATATTTGGGGAAATTATAGTATAACCCACATGACTTGGGAGGCTGAAGCAGCTAACGCAAAACACACAGAGTTGGCTGAGCTGTGTCCTGCCCTCCCCCTGCCTCCTCCTGTAGATCAACAGCCAAACATATGCCGATGTGAACTCAGCTTGGATTATTGAGCCAGCAGCAACTCTACACAAACATTTTCCAGACTTTCCAACTCCAGTCCGGCCTGTGCTGAGAGAAATCCAATGGGATTTATAGATCATCTCCCTACAGCTGTCCCTTCTCTGTCTGTCAACCCCCCATTCTAAACACACACACACACACACACACACACACACACACACACATGAACAAACACATACACAAAAATACAAACACACACACTAGCCGATGTTCAGATGCTGTCATGATCCGACCTCCAGATCCATCCACAACGCACCACCACGGTCTTTACTATATGTGATTAAAAAAAAAAAAAAATCACATTATTCATTGAACTGGGGACTTGGGTGTCCAGAACAGTAACCATGCGTGAGACTCCGATGTCCCACCACCACCACAGTACAGCAACCGCCTTCTCACTCCTCTAGGGGGCGAATTTAGTCCGGGCAAAGATAGGACTTAAGCAATGATACCTTTACTATTACCGTTATGTCCTTAATTCTAAATCATTGTTTGCATATCGTCAGAAAAAAGCTCTAGGAGGCAACACTTTTTATTCAAGTGATACCACATTTACTATTGAAGCTGAAAGTGGACACATGCGTAGGTTCATGTATTAATGAACTATTGTCTGTAAGAGTAGAGACAGTATTTCCTAAACTATGCATATGGTCACTTTGACATATCTTTATATTTTATTATAGTATTTATGCTTATGAAGAAACGATCAAGTGCTCGACCACGTAAGTGAATAGAGAGTTAATAATCAAAATATTTCTTTTCTTCAAAATTGTTTTGATAGAAAAGCGAAATATTGCAGTATTTAAACCAGTGGCGGGACAATATCACCCTCCCACTGAAAATTAAAAATAGGTCTAATATTCATACTAAGCAGAACGTTGGTCCGGAGATTTCTACCTTTTTAAACCAAATTTATCAAATCACAAAAATCCTATTAACGGCATCATTTTTCCATCATATCAGGTTGTGAACACTGACTAACTGAGTCAGGTCAGAATCTGCAACACAGAGCTCCACCTTTAATGTAAATTAAAGCGTGAAGAAACACATTTGCTTACATAAAAATTCTCAATAGTCACTGAGAAATGAGAGAAATGAACCTTTGTGAAGTGGCTGGGAAGCAGTCTCTACAGCAGCTTCCCTAGTCCAGATTAATGGTGCTCCGCGTTTATTCTGCAGTAGGGGTGAAAGGGCTAGGATCACTAATGATTATAATATAATGTGTGGCGATAACCACTCCCTTTGAGATATTATCGCCCGCTGGCCAATGCTCTGGGGACGGGCTGCATGGCTGCAGAGCGGCAGATAGCTGCTGCTGCTGCTGCAACCGCCGCTGCGAATTTCTGCTCGTGGGCTAGGAGAAGCCCGCGAGCATGGAGAGAGGGAGAGCTGGCTTCTGCTGATACCTGCTTTAAAAAATACAGCAGAGTAGAGCAGACCTACTGATTAAGGCTCCTTAAACATAAATCTTCTATTTTTGTTCTGTCAATAACAATGAGAGGATGAAGATTCTTGATGTAAAAAATGTTAGTGCTTGTTTAGTCAATAACGCCCTACCTCTGACTTTCACCTTTAAGATGAAACAAACTACTGAGTAAAGAAAAAAAAACAGCAACAACAACAACAAAAAAAAAAACCAAACAATAGCAACAATTTTAAAAGACTTAACTCACATGCTCAATACCAAAGACAGCACATAAGTAGTCAAGTAGAATTCATCATCATAATGATTATTGTCATTATTATTATTATTATTATTATTATTATTATTATTATTATTATTATTATTACACGCCAGAGGAACACAGGTCTTTAAAAGTCATTTGGTTTGAGTAGCAGCAGGGTAAAAATAAATGATTTTCATTGAAAAACATCTTATTTGTAAAAATTAAATAGTAGTAATCCAAATCAAACACAAAATGTGTTTTTGAAAAAGTGTTCAAAAAAGCACAATGAGAATTTTAAAATTCAATTTAAAGATGCTAAACTACTAAGTTCAACTTTTTCACCAGCCATATTTTTGAGACCAAACAAATCTGTGTGAAATTAAATATTTAAAAATGAAATCTCAAATCTGCTCAAACTTAATAATTTTATTTGATCATTAGAAATAAAACTAGAAATACCTTATCATGGGTTTGAGTAAAACAAAACAGTTCAAGCTAAAAATGTATTATATTTCAAAGGTATTTTTTTCATAGCACTTAAGGCTCCTATGCTACATTTTAAATGCACATATATGAGTGGGGAAATGGAGCTGAATTAGCTGTGGCTTACCTTTATTTTATAACCCCTAGATGTCACGAATATGAAAACCCTTGAAATTGCATCTTCCAAGCATAGCTGTATAGGCCTGTAGGCCTTCAATAAGGTGGAAACAGCTAAACTAAAAGGCAGTTAGTTTGTCCTCCAATATTTCTTAAGAAGCAAAAACAGTAAACAACTGAAGAATTACACATCTTCACATATACCTGGAAATATTTAGAAATCCAACAAGAATAAAAAAACACAAATGAACTGATTATGCTTTAATGTGAACGCTGTAACTTTTGCAAAGCCGATTAGACTTGAAATCCGTGCATGGTTATTGACAATTACTGATCAATACCAAACAGCTCAGTCCTCAACATCATCTGAGTAAAAAAGGCTGTGAGAAGGGGAAAGGGAGGAGAAAGATGAAGAAGTGGAGTGACTAATGCTGCTGTGCTGGACGCAATGTGGCCAATTCCACACTATCTATCTTCATTGGAGCTTTTGTGTGCGCAAAAAGCATAGGCGCGCATAAGGTAAAGCCTGCATCAAAGCCGTGGCTTTATTTTTATATCCAATAGATCAGCAGGCAGACAAAGCTTTATTTTCGCCAGGAGAGAGATATTTTACCTCTGCCTTACGGTTTTATGTTGGAGAGGTGTCAGCCAGGGGAAATGGATGGCTAATGCATAGGCAAAGCACTGCTCGCCTCGACATGCTGCACGTCAGGGGGTGGTGGTGGTGATTGTGGTGTAGTGTGGTGCAGTGTGGTGTGTGTGTATGTTTGAGGGGTGTAAGGAAGAGCAGTGGGGATTTAGGGCCCCTGGGGGCCCAACATGGGGGACTGAGCACCAGCCTCCACTCACAGCTTATAACACAGTTGAACACATAAGCACACTGCACACGTCTCAGTTAGACCAATACATGATTTTGAAGGTATTGGCCCTTACAGAGGCACAGTATTTATGGGTGTAAAAGCCCACCCCCCAAATCACCCAGCCACCCTGTCACTCCCCTTTTATATACAGTGATTATACTTCAGACTGCAATGTAAAATTAGTGGTATTAGGAATGTGCTTCGCTGAAAGATAACAGAAAAACTAGCTTAGACTTTTGACAAAAATCCATGTCCCCTCCTGCCTTGATCAGGCCCTGAGTAGGACCCTACTCTTTGCACATGACCTATCAGGCCTCCCCATTGTTTCTCTATATTATTATACATACTACTAAAAGGTGAGATTAGAAGCACAAGGAATTTAATGTGCTGAACAGTAACACAAGAAAACCAGCAAATCATGCATTGAAGCAGGATAAACACACCTCCCCTACCCTGGAATAATCATTACAAAAAATCAAATCAGTACCAGTTTTAAGATGAGCAGTTTACAGAAAAACCTGTCACTACATATACTGGACAACTTAAATTCCTTTTTTTGTTTCATCACCAAAGCTTAGAAAAACTTTGGTGTGTCAACTGAATTCCTACACAGCAGCCCCAGTACATTTATCTTGCTGAAATTGTGGTTTTATTAAAAATCCAGGGCTTGTTCCATTTAAGGAGCCCAAGTCAGACCTTTTTCTTCCCAAACCATCTAAACATCTCTTTCCAAAGTTCTTTCACATTATTATAAGTCATGCTCTTGGTAAAGATATTGGGAAAAGGGAAGTGTTTATGAAAAATTTGAGGAAATACAGAAAATGACAAAAAACAAACGAAAAAACCCCAAATTATTTGAAAAAATACCCTGTAATTTGCCTTTCACAGGAAAGCAAAAAGTTAGGTTTATGCCAGTGACCAAACATAAATTCATCTTGGACTATGTCAGGACAATCCAACATGACATAGCTTTCATGTATTTAATTGTTTAAAAATATTTCTTTTAATAATATATCCTCAATTTAAAATTTTAATGCAGCCAGCACACTGCAAAGGCATAGGGAGGGTTTTACAGTGCTTGTGCTTGTGCCAGTGGCTGTGCCTTGGTAGCAATCACTAAAATAATCTAGGTTTAACAGTCTCAGCTTTACAAGGGAGCTCTTGTGTATCATTGTGGTCTAATTGCTCTTTGAGAGACTTTTCTATTCCGACAACAGCACATTTTATTGCATTTATTAATTTAAAAAGTCAAATTTAAAGATAGCATTACCAAACATAAGAAGTATCTTACAAACAAATCTTTTGAAATCAGCCTTTAAATCTTTGCATTTCTACCTCACACCCCACAAAGACGTCTCCATACAGCCAGTTGCTAAAATCCTACCCACTGCACACACCCTGACATAAATGCAGATTTCTTGCAAAATCCTGCAAGGAGTTAACGAGATTTACAATACCCCTCAAAACACAGCGCTTCCCTGTCATATTTCCCCCTCATGCTAAATAGAAATCTTAAGAAGTAATTGGAATTTACTGCATACCTGAATAACTGCATATAAATAAGCACACATTTCATCGGGGGGTTCACTGACACTGTTTGGTCGTATAAAAACTGCTGCATACATTATAATACACAGCAAATAATCTTATTTTGCTGGAGCCTTTGCTACATGCTTGGGATTCTGTCCAAATTACAGAGGATTCAAACAAGCGTTTTCAATTTATTAAACCTATATGGGCAACATTTCATTTTAATGGGACAATTTATTTCCGGGAAGGGATTATCAGGGGTTGGCTGAAACCATGGCAGTGTGTAAATCTGACACTGTTCATCTAATTTAAAGACACGCAGCACCCCTTTGCTCAGGCCTTTTTATTTGGACAGAGCTGGAGGATTCAGGTACCTTGTAAGGCCTTGACCCCTTTCCTCTTCCCACAGCTGAAAAGCAAAACTAGCTCATTGACTTTGACCATGTCTCCCAGACAAATTCCTCAATTCTCACCACCTTTATGAGCCTGCATGTGCTTACTGAATTTGGTAGAGGAGGACACAAATCCTCCGGATGGGATTGGCAGTCATGCCCCTGGTGTCTCGGCCTGACACGCTCGGGATGTAAAGTGGCCGTCTACACTGCGACCCCCGGTCGAGAGGGCTCAGCGGATTTGGAGATAATGACATTGCCGCCTCTATTAAGATTCACATTAACCATTTCACCACACGACCCCATTTCCCTTTGTCCTAGCCCTTGTGTCAAAAGCCTCCAAGTCTTTCCGTGCCTGTGGTAATATTCAAAGCTGGCCAAACAACCAGCATGTGCACAATGTCTGTTCCTAGGAAGGACAAAAGAGAGGCTGTCTATATGCAAAGAGTACAGTGGAAATATATCCCACTTGTTGAAAGCAAACCCCCTTAACATTTATGAAACAAACTATCTGGTTGCAAATAGATCCCCTATGCATGTACCTGACATCTTCCATATTGAAACACACACTCAATCTCTGAAATATGACTTGTCCTTTCTTTTTCACTGACTAAAATACACCTACACTGTTTGACCTTTCTCTCCGTCTCTCTGTCTCCCTTTGTCACACACAACCCTAGTTCCATCCCCTGCTGGTCCCAGAGCTGACACAATGTGTGTGTGTGTGTGTGCGTGTGTGTGTGCGTGTGTGTGTGTGTGTGTGTGTGTGTGGGTGGTGTGCATGAGGGGGAGTTGTTTGCCTCTGCTTGTGCCAAAGCTGGATGAGACCATGAGAACAACTGCTCTATGTCTGGCTTCTGGCTGATGGCTCCATCAGGTTAAAGCAACAGGGAGTCTGATACTCACTGAGTTTGAATGTAATGTGTGTATGTGTGTGAGTATATGCATTTGAGAAAAGTTAGGGTTATCTTTCCTGGAGTTGAGTGATGCTTTGTACAAGCAAAGTGAGCAGCTGAAGGAGAGCTTGAAAAGGGATTTACAGACAGGAAAATGAAAACATCACTGAGTAATAAGCTTCAAAACTAGTGAAACATTACAAAGCAAACAACTCTTGGTCCCACTTTCTAAGAAGACTTGAGCACTGATGATTGGTTTTTTATTATTTGTCATTCTGACGAGTGTGAGGTTAGAGGGGAGAGACCACATAACCAAACACACCAAAAAGATAGGGTGAGTTAAGGGATTAATTGATAAATTGAAGGTACATGAGCGTACGGGCATACATAAAGACTGCCAGGTACAGGTTGCAGTTTTCAGGGTGAAGGGTTTATTTTGCAGGTTAAGTGTTGGAGGCTGCAAAAAAATGGTACCAAGCACAAAGGACAATCTGCCAACTTAGTTTGGCAAAATGGCTTGTGCATGTACTTAAGGGGGTTGACAAGGGAAAGAGGAAAGAGATGAGCTAAAGGTTGATAGATACTAAAGCTCAAATGGGAACCAAAGAAAAAGGTGCCTTTGGGACTGAAGAGCAGCTTAGCATAGGATCTCAGGTGGATGGTTCAGATATTTTGACAGCAGCTGATCAGGAGGAGATCTCAGGAGGACAATTTGGGGGACAGGGCAGATGGGTGGAGCCACTCATGAGGACAACCAGCCCCAGAGTTCAGCAACGTGCGTGGGACTTTTTTGGAGTGCAGGAAGGAGGGCATTGGTAGAGATGGGCAACTGAAGTTATGGAAGATTCGCCAGGGTGTTGGGGTGGATAATAGGCTGAAAACTCTGGCAGGTGTCAATGGAGATGGCTGATTAGAGACCAGAATGACCTGGCTGAATGTCAGCAGCTGACTAAAGATCTGCCTAATGTCAGTGATGGTGTTTGGTAGTGGAAGCTCTGAGGCACTGAGCAGCTGAGACTCTGTAGGGCTCTGTGGGGTAGTGGGCTCAGGGTAGGCTGGTGTCAGGCTAGCTTGCACAGGGCAGCCAGTCTGGGAGCTAAACATCCCAAGGCTAGCCACCAAGGATGCAGGGCAGAAGCTACTAATCCTGAAGCAAGCAGACTTGGGTGCATCCTGAAGGCTAGCATGTCCAAAACAAACATTTTGGGGTGCAAGCTGGTGACTTTCAGGTCATTATGCAGGCTGGAGGCTTTCAGGACAGAGGTTAGCTGGCTGGGGTGCAAGCAGGACATTGGCAGGCCAGAAATTAGGTTAAATGTCAGCTAGCAACATTGAAAAGGGGGCATAAAAATGTGTTGCTCAACCCTTTAAAATCAGCCCCTTAAAATGCTTTATCTGTAGGGTTTGTTTTTAGCCAGAATGTGCTACCACTGGAGAAGTAGAGGCAGCAGGGGAGGGACTCAAATTTAAACAGACTAGATGGATAGGTAGAGTTATTAATTGTTATTTATTGTTAAATTTAAGGTACATGAGTTTACAGACAGGAAAGTGCTGGTTTGTGGTTTTCGAATTAAAGGCTTTGGGTTGCAGATTGAGGTACTGTTTCCAGGTTCATGTTCTACAAAACAGGCAACAGAATACCAGTATTAGAGTTTGGAAAGCTGTGGAACCAAGCAACAAAGACAATCCAGAAAATGCTTAGGGGGAAAGGAAGCTGGTATATGTACAACCAGACAGAAAGGAAATGAGAGTTAGGTAAATGGGATGATCAGACAAATCTAAAGGTAATTGGTGGAGATGCACGGCATGTTAATGATATGAGTGGATGTCAATGATAGGGAGCTAGAAATGTGATTAAAGAGGCGGACAATTTGGTTAATGGCGGCAAAAGATGGTGGTTTTAAATAAATACTGAAATCAACACATTCCATTTTTTTGCTTCAAAGTTTGACCTAAAAGGAGGGAGAAAACTCTGATATAGGGGGAGACTACTTTACTTGCATTATTGGTAATAAAACTCCATAAAATATTTTTTTGGCAAATTTAAATTGCCTGAAAGAAAAACCTTGGCTCCTCCTCTGTTCCCAGGCTTTAGAAAATTTAACCAGGTGCATACTAGAGATGGTGAAAGCTTGAGTAGGTGGTGAAAAAATCCTGCAACTTTTTGAAAATGTTCAGAAACTCCTTTGCCTACAGTAGTGTGTCGAACAGAACACGAGTGTAGACACAATCAACATTGAGCTTAATGCTCATTTTGTTAGATAAATAAAAATAAGGAATTACTTTTTGAGGGAGGACAGGTGTGTTTAGTCTCTTTAGTGTACTAGCTATGTAGCTATTGCTACCACAAAGCTAGGTATGTTCAGTTTCCTTTTGGTGTTATTAGAGGTCATTGTGACAGTTTTACAAAATTATAAACCTTCTGAAGATATTGGGTCCACTGTTTCTTGCCCTCACTTCTGAGGTAGAGTGTTGCTGAGGCACTCAAAAGGGATGTCCATACCATCCCCTCTTTTCTTCTTTTAAACAGAGTCTCAGCTACTTCTGAAACTTGTTTTGGGGCAACAAAGAACTACAGAAGTATCTCTGACAAGATAAATTGCAAAGAGGGGAATGGAGAGTGAGTCCTACTAAGCTTAACTGCCCAGGTTTTTTAGCTTTTGAATAAAACTTGTAGGGTTCGATGGAAAGAGCTGAGTTGGGTGATGAAAGGCAACAGAGAAGAATGAAAGGTTTTGCACATCTGTTCTCAACCTCCCTCTTGCAACTTTAACCAAATGCTTTCATTTGTCTAATTATAATCCTAAAATATCAGAGGAATAGTTAAATTTTTGGGGGAATATTGATGTGTGTGTTCTTTCCTAAATTGAGATAACAAAATCATTCTAATGTCTATTAAATAAATAAATACCTAGGTTCAGGATTAAATTGGCATAAACACTAAAACCAGGCCCTAAACCCTAATCTGGTTTAGTCAAAAGTCTAAAAAATACAGCAACACCTCTCATTAACAGATAAAACCTTACTTTTCCAAGGCGTATTTATTTGAGTGTATTAGTAATCTTGCCAACTATGATGATGCATGTTGCTGAAATCTCTCTGCATGCCTATAATTTCTTGGTTTTTCTCCATTGATAATGTGGACGAAGTAGTTATGCTGCTGCATGGAGAACCCTCCTCCTCTCTTGTCTTGCTATGCCTGCAGATGAGTTGAAAGGGTGAGGAGGTCGCAACCTTCCTGGGGGATGTTTTACGATGACACGGCCGGGAAGGTCTGATTTGTCTCCATTGGAGCGTGCTGCTGGTGTCTTCACACCCAGCCAGAGAGAAATAGAGAGATAGAGATAAATAGAGAGAGGACAGAGAGAAAAAGAGAGTGTGTGCACAGAGAAAGAGTGTAGGTGATGGTTCAGTGGTGTGTTTGTTGGAGGTTTGGACGTAGCAAGGCGGAGGAGGGTGGGCTGTAAATTAGCTGGCTTGGCAGACTGATGGCCGGCAGTGTTTCAGAGAACAGCACCCACCTTGACCCCCGCTTCGGACGCACAGCTGAGCCCCAAGGGAGGATGAAGAGAAGGAGGAGGGGAAAGAGGAGGAAGAGGAGGAGGACTGCAAACTAATGGACCTCTGATGTGACCATGTAGCCTCACTTTTATCTCTATGTAGTAAACACACCCAGATTCTGGTCATAGCCTGCCCATTTAAGATACAGTTGCAGTAAATGTTTTGACAATCCTTGGACTTTTTGATTTATTTTAAGCCCACAATAATATAAATATGGTGTTTAACTCATTAAATTATAATGTGTGCCCTTTCAATTTCCCTTTCAGTAACCTACCTTTATATTTGTTATGGCCATCTTATTCCACTCTGACAATAGACTCCATATATTGTTCCACCAATACTGAAACTATATGATGTTGACACAAACTGAAAAATAAAATCCCATAATGCACTGATTTTAATGGATGTGCCATTCCATCAAATAGAAATACTGTAGATATCTTCTGCACTATTTACACACTTTCCTCCAAAAATCTGACACATTTTAAGAGTCTTCGAAACTAGTACTTACAATGAATTTCTGCAGGTTTGAACAGGGTTTAAACAGGTTTATAACAGGTTTTTGACTTTATAGCTTGAGTTTGTGAAGATTTAAACACTAGAATGTCACTGAGGTGATTCAGCTGCCAGTTGCTTTTTTTCTTGTGTCTATTGTAAACCTTAAATAAAGCCATTGCAATAGCAAAAATGTGCATACATTTTTATTTTACTAAATTATTCTTTTAAGCAAAGTAAATAATCTAAAACGGTGTATATTTCAAGTTTTCTTATCTTTCTGACCTGTATTAACCCATTTATAGTTTTTCAGATTTCATGATCCCATGTGCCAAGTTAGTAAAAACATGTGTTGCCATAGTAGCCTTTATTTTGAGAACAAATGACAGCTCTGATTATGATTTTGAAGCATTTACAGATAGAAGTTTTATTTAGTTTTCAGGTTTTAAATTTTTCTAGAGCTCATCACCATCATAATCAGCAGACCCTGTATGGGGCCCTATGCAAGGTTGAAAATTTCTAAACTTGAGAATCTAGAATGCTTTTCTCCTATCTGCCTTGATATCACTGGTGGATCGGCCATAGTTACTACATGTAGAAAGCAGAAATGATCTGGCGTTGAGAGCAAGAAAGACTGGGGTACATATACTAGAGTTAACTGATGATGATATGCAGGTGTGTAAGGTGCAGGAGCTCCAGCCACCAGGAAAGCCACATCAGCCCCTGAAACAAGAACCGCACACACAGGAAAAAAATATCAACATATATCCACAGCATGATATTTTATTTAAAGATTGCACTTTTTGTGAACACTACTGTAATCAGATTACATCTGTCTGTAACACAGTAATGTTATGCATTACTATTGATAACTTCAGTAATTACGTTGCATTTACTAATCTCACGTTACTTTAAGGTCTTCAACCACCTGCCCTAACAGGAGGACAGAAAAATAAATCAAACATCCCTTTTCATGCGTGTTTATGCAACATTCCTTTGACCTCACTCTTGTAATGTGATTTTGGCTTTGGCTCATGTTCACGGGGGAAGACATGGAACAAAAATGGTAGAGCTGTCAAAACTTCTTTTGAGGGGAGGAGATATACACACTACTTAAGATTTGTTGGGTCAAGGGACAAGAATGTGACAGTGAAGTGTTAACTGTGCCCAAGCTGGAAACAACTTTGAACAAGTTCATGTTTGCACTAGGGCCGGGACTTTAACGCGTTAATTTCGATCAATTAATTATAAAGATTTTAACGCGATAAAGATTTTAACGC
>JAQMCX010000052.1:1326563-1342584 GCA_029814765.1 Acanthurus leucopareius | reverse complement strand
AGTTCAACTTACTTGATACAGGAAGTTGAGTCAACAGACTGCATGTTGCATCAACTCGTGTTTTGAAGTGTAATAAACTTGACACTAAAGTCGACTCAAATTAACTCAGTCAAAGCAACAAGATGACTTGACTTAGTTAAGTTGAGTCAACTAATCTTTTTTTGCAGTGTAAAGACTCCGTAGGAAACTTTTTGAATGTGGGGATAAAGCAGGTAAGATGCTTGCTTTTCAGCTTAAACAACTGGAGAGCAAGCAATCAATCCCAGCTATAAAAAGTGCTGAAGGGGCCATTATAAATGATCAAAAATTAATTAATCATGCATTCAGAGACTTCTACTCCAAATTTTATCAGAGTGAATGTTCAGCACAAGATCACAATCTGAACACATTCTTAAATAATGTGTCACTTCCCTCATTAAGTGCTTCCCAGAGAGATGAATTGGAGTATCCTGTCACGACTAATGAAGTTGTGTCTGCTGTGAAAGCACTAGCATCTGCTAAGAGCCCAGGAGGAGACGGCTTCACAACTGAATTCTACAAATATTTCCTGGATGTGTTAGCCCCATTGCTGGTTAAGTTGTACAATGCCATGATAGAAAATCAGACAGTGCCACTGTCAATGCGTACTGCTACAATATGTATACTTCCAAAACCTGGCAAAGACCATCTGTTAATGAGTAATTTTCATCCCCTAAGCCTGCTAAACAAAGATTGCAAAGTATTTGGTAAAATCCTTGCTCTTCGTCTGGAGAAAGTTGTTCCCTCCCTTGTAAACCTGGACCAAGGGGGAGTTGTAGCTAGGCGCCAGTCTGCTAACAACATGAGGATGCTCTTTCAGGTAATGTATAGGGCAAGTTCTTCTCAGCATCCAGCCATGGCAATATCACTGGGTGCTGAGAAAGCTTTTGGCAGACCAGACTAGAGTGAACATATTTATTAAATTTTTTTTCTAGATTTGGGTTTGGTCCTGTATGTATGAACTGGTTTAGAACACTCTATCATGATCTGCTCTCCTCAGTCAAAAGTAATAATATCTTTTATGACCCCTTCCATCTGTATAGAGGAACACGTCAGGGGTGCCCAATATCCCCTTTAATCTTCATCTTAGCACTGGAGCCTTTAGCCTGTGCTGTACGCAATAATTGTGACATTAAGGGTATCCCAATGGATGGTCATCAGTTTAAAATTAATCTCTTTGCTGATGATATTTTATTGACGGTATCTGACCCACTTGAGTCCATCCCTACTGTGATGGAGACGATTAAATCATTTAGTCTTTTATCAGGTTACAAAATAAACTGGTGCAAAAGCGAGGCCTTACCATCAAATCATTTTACCGGCTCAAATCATTTAGGTTCTGCCCCCTTCGTCTGGAAACCCGAAGGTATGAAATATTTAGGCATAATTATAAGATCACCAGTTAATAAGATTTTTGAAGTCAATGGTCCAGGTTTACTCAAAACAATTAAAGAGGATCTGAAAAGATGGTCACCCTTACCACTATTTTTATGGAGAAGGATAGACATATTAAAAATGAACATCCTCCAGAGATTAGCTCATATAATTTCATCCATCCCCTTTTAGTTCCCTCAATATTGGTTTAAAGTAGGGCTGTCAGTGGATTAAAATTTTTAATCGCAATTAATCGCATTAGTGTCCTGAGTTAACGCGCAATTAATCGCAAATTAATTGCAATTTTTTTACCCTGCTCTACATGTAACTTAAAAAGATATTTATTGTGTTTCTTATACTCTAGGAAATATTGGAGAGGACAATAACAATTCCTTGGCCATCATATGGTATTTAAGACTGGACGTGCTCCAGTGGTAACTTAGTTCACATTTACAATAAATACAAATTACTTTTGTTTTGTCCAGAGTACCATCGGGCAAAACTTTAAAGCTAAACTTTCCGTTTAAAAATCCCTTTTCTGTATCCATTTCTGCTTTGTAACCGTTTGCAATGTTATTTCAGCTCCACTTCCTGAAACTACGGGAGCTGGCAAGGCACAGACCATGCGTGCGTTAATCGCGTGTTAAAAAAGATTAGTGCCGTTAAAAGGAGTTTGAGTTAACACGTTAACTTCAACAGCCCTACTTATTACATCTCTCAGGCACTAAGGAAGACCAGTTGAATCAGATGTCCCTAATTTTTTGGTCACAAGAAAATCAAATGGATGAAATAAGACTCAGGGTAACTCAGCAAGGGAAGTCAGACACTGTTGTGTGCACACCCTTACAGGGACCTGGCTCAATGGGTAAACCTCTTTCAATACTTAAATAGGAGGAGGATATGTGGACTTTAAAAACTGACCTAAAAACATGGACAGTGAAGAGGATATGTACTGTAATTGACAGATGTTGTAGCACTGTATTTAACAGTGACAAGATTTCTGTGAACACACAAGAAATATCAGATTAAACCAACGGCGAACACTGGTTATCAAGACAAAGGACCTTCTCTCAAGTGGCACCAGAGCAGTAATGCAAGCTGTTAGGAAAGGTTACATTCATAAGACACCAAAATATTTACTACATGGATAGCATCAGGGATCAAAACTAATGGTCATTCTGAGGTTTTTGTCAACTACCATAATATTTAATAGTACTGTATGCACATTGTAGGGGTGTGAAGGCATGGCAAACCGACCAAATGTCTCAAAGCACAGACAAAGACAGATTGAACATGTCAGCTATGACCTAACATCTCCAAACATTCAGAGACAAAGACCAACAGACATAGCACACCAAAAAAATGTGTTTGTCTGACAGTGTTTGAGTGGTGTGTTTAAGGGTAAAAGAGCTTATCTTGCTCTCATTGCCTATCACTTCTCCATTTTCTGTTTGTCTAATAAGTGATGAGAAGTGATCAGTGATCTCAAAAAATGCTTAAAAAAATCTAAGAAAGCCATCCTTAGATGAAACTGAATTTGCTGCAAAGCAGATTGTGTAATTTGTGACTACCCATTTGAGTAGGGTCGCCACTTTAGGAACACCAAAGTGTTATATAGGTGGTTAGAGATGTTTCAGTTACTTGATAGTCCCTTGTTGATAAAAAGTGGTGCAAATTAAGTATCAGGAAAATCCAACAATAAAACACAGTTTAATTCAACATCACCGCAAATTTAATTTTGAAAAAAGTGTGATCCAGTCAAATTAACACCTAATTTAAAACAGTTTCAATTAAAACTGAATATTTAAATCTTATAACGGAATGATTCATTGTAGAAATGTTGGATTCGGCTGCTTTTTTTCAACTAGGTATACCTATTAACTAGCAGCTGAGTGTACATGTAAGGCTCAAAACATGCAGAAACACTGAAACTGTTTTCTTAAATACGGGCAAAATACTTAAGAAAATAATTATTTTTGATTTTGGATGAGGAAACAAAAATTTTATTGTGCTTTCATATGCTTTTTAAAATTCTCCTCAGTAGACGCGATGCTCTCAAATGAAAGTTCCAGAAATAGCGATGACAAATAAGCTATCTACTTGACAACCAATCAAATTCCATCTGCTGTAAAGGGCCACAATATGTAGCCAAAAGCTACAGAAAATGCTGTAATTATTTTGTTTAACGTTATATTTGTATTTGGCAACATCCATTCTGTACAGCAGTAAGACTTCCATTTTGAATGATTCCATCATTGCTCATGAGTGAGCATGCAGCATGTCTAACAGAGAGACTGTATATATTCTCTTCTGTGTGATATAAGAGGAGGGGTGAGCAGCAACTCACACCTCAGTCCCAGCGTGCTGAGCTGACAATAAAACAGAGGAAGCTCTCGGTGGAGCCTACAGGTGTGCTGCATTGTCTTTCCTGTGTGACAGCCCTGAAAGGAGAACATGCTACTCACTGTGGCGAGCCTGATTGTAGTGGCGTTATCGACCAGCTCCCTGGTGTAATTCCCAGATACAGAGCTGCTGAGACAAACACAGGTAAAAACACTCTGAATCTTTTATCTCCACCAAGCAGCCGACGGCAGGTTGAGAGTTCTCCTTTCCCCTTAAGCCAAAACACTGACTACTGGCAGTGATGCAGCTGGTGCAGCATGTACTTCTTCCTGCTAGCCCAAATACATGCTTTAAACTCTTTCAGTTGTTGTGAACAGAGATCTGTAGAGAAGAATATCAAGGCAATTCTAAGACAAGCCTCAAAGAAGATCCAAGTCAAGACAGAGACCAGAACAAATCATGATCACATAAACACTGCAGATTAAAGATTACCAGATGCACAAAGATGTACATTTATCTTTAAATCCGCTTTGTATACCTTTGGACATCAAGCTAAAAATGCATAAACAGTTACATGCAGGGGATTCTACACAAAGGTATCAATGCACTTGTATTTTTAAATAAAAAAAAAAAAAATGTAATGCCTTGCTCACACCTGCAGTTTGAGTATTGCAGAAAATTATACAATTAGAGACCTTTATTTTATATTTCATTTGACTAGATCAAACAATGACCTAATACAAATCTAGGAAAAGAGGAAACCAATGATATAGCTTGTATAGTGAACTCAAGACTGTTACAAAGTTTAACTACTCATTTGTGACATTTTACATGAGACGTGAATTTGGCATCATTAAAATATATTTGTGAAAACTAGCTGCAACAAGGCCATGCCTTTAAGCTGGAGGACTCAAATTCACAAAGGAGTGACATCATGTATGTCTGGAAGTGAATGAAATGGCCTTACTGAGTGCTGAATTCATCTTTTATGATGAGCTTGGGTACCTGGTCTTTCTTCATATCCTCCTCTCTCATGCCTTTGCTCTCACCTTTTGCTGTCACTGTCCTATTCCACCACACTTCCTTCACTTTCGTGTCTCCCTTCTCTCATTCTATCCTTTCCCACCTTTCATTTTGTCTGTCTCATTCCATCTCTCCACTTACACCACCTCTATCTCATCATTGTGTCTTGCACTCGAGCCCTCTGCAAAGAAGAAAATGGGAAAACGGCAAATCCTGCAGCCTCTTACGGCATCCATGTTTACCAACCCATAATGCCGTTTTCAGATTTGTTCAGCTTCCAAGATCACTCCTTGTGTGCATGTATCCCTCCACCCCCCCAACCCACCACCTTTCCCTTATCGCCCAACAAAGGCAGCGGATGCTGTATTTTCAGCTGAAAACCTCATGAAATGTTACCCCCACCCCACCACTACCTGATTGTTATAGTGGTAAGTATGCTGAGGGGAGTCTGCCAGTAACTACACACAGAGGGAGAGAGAGAGAGAGAGAGAGAGAGAGAAATGGGTGTCAATTCTGCATCCCCACAAACCACAAACTCAAGATTAGGCACTGCTCTGAGCCAGGAGGGATTTCAACAAGACACCTTCTTTTACCTTGATGGTTGGTGGTGGGGTTTAGGTGAGGGTGACGGCTGAGAAGAAATAGCACAAAAAGAAATATAATCTGCATCTATTCATCGTTAAAGAACAGCGTGGAAAGTTGCGGATGTCACTGCTGGGTTCTTCATTGATACCTTGCCAATGCTGGATGGATAATTGAAGTCTGGGGTTTTTCAAAAGGGACGTGCATTGTGGGAGGAGGGGGTGGGAGTGGGGTTATAATACCCAGGTGGAATGAAAGGATGTGTGTTATGTCTGCCAAAACACTCTAGCCAGTGCTTTAGGCCTCTTTAGGAGCTGAGCATAGAGAGCAGACAATTCTATTTTCCAGTTCTTTGTAGACTTCAGTTATCCAGACAGACCTGCAATTCAGATACGAGAGGAATGGAAAAAGGAGAAAACACATTGGTTAGGATGTAACAAGTTGACCCTGCAAAGCAGCCTGGTCTGCGGAGCAGCATATATACAGCATGTTTGCACATTTGCAAATACTATTTACAGATACTATTTGTCATTACAATTTATTTGTTAGAGCCATTAAATGTATATGCACTTATAAGTAGCTCTGTGGTAATAATAAGAGCGAACCACTGGCATCAATATTTGCTTGTACAGGCCCTTATTTTGGGATCAAATGCTATCAAGAGGCATATCTGTTCAAACTTACCTGTCACCCCACAAATAAATAAAGGAGTAATCAAAGACCTCCTCCAGTGAAAATCCCATTTTAACTATTGAAAAATTGGTGGGTTTTTTTCTCTTCTCTCTCTTTTTTTTTTTTACGTCTAACACAGCAAACTGGGGTCTAAATTACCACACAAAATGCCACAAGGGAATTTCCCCCTTAAAATTTTAGTGTACCGGCTAGAAGCCAACTAGGTTGCTCTACCTGTCATTATTAGCCAACTACAAACACAGTCAGGCTGAAAGGGCAAGATACCTTTTACTCTTGTGTTTTAACTTGTAAAGAGTGAGCACAATACTGTTCCGACACATCCACTTGCAAGCCACTCTGTACAATTAGGTCCTTCTCTTTTTCTTCAGAAGCAGTGTCTCGTTCAAACATGCTGCCATTGCTTGTGTTACATAGCAAGTAAGACCATGTGGAAAGTAAGGTGAGGTAACAGTGGAAGGGAGTGGTTGCTGACCATGGGCGTGGCCTCGTAAGAGACCTCATGAATAATAATAGAATGGTCCATATTTAATGAAGCCAACAGTGCAGTGGGATATTTATGTAATTTTAAGACATGAATGAATTAATATTTTTAAGAAAATGACCAAGTATATCATTTTGAGGTTTTAGGGCTTAAATCAATGACAGGAGAGTGTCTTCAAAAACATGGGCCCATATTATTGTATGAAAATATATGATAATCACATATGATAGTGTACAACCGAATGATTTCTCAGATTTAAAGAGAGGTAAAATATACAAAAATTATTAATTCAACAACTTTAGCATGTATACATATTTAGTGTATTAGCCCATTGTCCCTACAATATTTCTACAATAGAAGCAACAAAAAGAGGCCTGACAATACACAAATGCCATCTGACCTCAAAAGTCTACAATGTCTGGGCCAGCACTGCTGAATGTTATGTATGAAGATAGTCTTTTGAGGGCTGAAAAAATAGAATATGTCAAAGAGAGCATCAGTGGGTTGACCATTTAAAAGATTTTCTGCTGAGGGAAAATTATTTGATTCTAAATTTCTTTGATTTTTATAAGCTTAACCTGGTTTTGGATGGAAAATGAAAAAATACCCCACTGTCAAACAATGATCATAATCAGAGGCACATTACTGATCATCTAAACTGACTGGAACTGAGATTTACAGGTAAGTTAGTGAGCTTTTAAATAAGCCAGAAGTGAATGATACTGCTAATCATGAGAAAACATTTTAAAACTAAATGTAAAGCTGTTTTTTTCTTTGTTGTTAGCTTCCTGGAGCTTCTTCACAAACTACAAAAAAGTATTCTGGTTACTGCAGATGTTAGCAGCTCCTCTGTTTCCTTGGTGTTTTATGGGAGAATCATATCCATTTAGCAGCACACGCAATGATAATCAGCAATGTGATCCTGCTTATTTAATTTGCTACCATTGCTAGAAAAGACCACTGTCACTATCTTGTGCGCTTTATCAGTGCAAATTTTTTAATGCTTCATTTCTGTACCTCTGTCAGCTCAGCTGTCAATCAAACATTCTACCTTTCCACTCAGAGGCACTGAGGCTCAGGAGCATTTCTGAAGTATATCCATAATTTTTTTTTTCTTTTTTCACTTACTTGAAAAATATCTTGAGTAAATTAAAAAACAAACAAAAAAAACGTATTTTTAATGGCAAAAATAAATGACTTTGATGACACCAAAATTCTTCTTTAAAAATGCAGCCTCTTTTTTTAATCATATTAAAGAGTATGTACTAAAATCAAAAGTAAATCAGGCAGTATACTTTTAATAGAGTATGGTGAGATGCCATAGATGCTTGGATGACTTCTGTTTATTTTCTACCTTCTCCCTTGTTTACATCTTCTCATTTCCTGGCAATTTTCCCTGTGTGAGATTACTCTCCACACTCAGCACGGCTGGTGGTTTCTTAGACCAAAACAAGATGTGCCGTCGACTGAATTTCAATTAATACACCTCCGGGATTTTCTTCACTTGATAGGAAGGTCTGTAAAACAAATTAGTTTGGCAGCCCGCTCTAAAAATAGGAGAGACGCTGAGGATGTGAGTGGGAAAACTGGGAGCAAGGAGGTCCTGAATGGTTATTTGTTTGAGCTGGAATGACTTGTTTCATTTGGTTCGTTATAAGATACATAACTATCATGAATGTAATGAGACCAAACATACAAACACTGAATCACCAAATAAAACACAGGCCCAGTGCATGTTCTGCAACACGAGGGAAGCTGGGCAGCAGCCTGCATGTACACACTGTTTGTTTTGGACTCAGTGCTGTCTCATTTACACGTGTTAATTGCAGCTAATTGGTTCTAATTAGATGAACAGGAAACCCTCTGGGACCACTCATACCTTTAATTTGAAGTAAATATCATTAATTAACATATGCTAATTCCAAGCCAATTAACATTGATTAAGAGATGCCAGCAACAAGGGGGAAAAGCTACCAACTATCAAAAATTACTAATGACTCAGCAAGAGTGGAGAGGCAAAACGTCATGTTAGATGTCAGGAAGTGTGGGCCTGAGTCCAAGCACGACTGGCAACCTTGGCCCCTGGTCCCGCCACCCTGCATGGGGTCACACTGTGACCACTACCATGGCCACCATTCCCTCCATGTCCACTGTACCCAGTGTGTCTGCCATGTATCGTACTCACTGTGCCCACCATCTGCCAGCCCCACTGTTCCCACCACGTCTGTCGTACCCTCCTGGGTGTCCATGCATACTACGCCCTCTGTACTCATAACCACAAAACCCCCCATGAACACCATTCTCACTATATCCGATGTTCCCTTACCTGCTGTATCCGCTATACCGGCCATGTTTGGTCCACTTGCCATACCCATCAGTTTACTCAGCAAAGTTATTGTGCCAAACCCTACCTGCCCTGCTCGCTGCACCAAAGCTGCCATGCTCACCATGCTCACCTTACCTATTGTGCATGCTCTGTGGTACACCTGCACAGGAAACATCCCTGCTGGCTCTGCAGACAGAGGGCATGTGTCTGCCAGGCGATTGAACAGGAGAGATTAGAGGGTTTACTGCTGAGAGAGGGAACAGAGAGACAGAGGGGGAGGAGGGGAACAGAGAGAGAGTGAGAGATGGAGTGAGACAGAAGGAGGGAGACAGTGACAGTGAGGGCTGGAGAGGAATGAGAATTATAGAGTGGAGCAACATGCGTGCTGCACTATACCCTAACATTATGTGTAATCATTACAAGAGGTCAGAATAAAACTGTAACTATAGAAATCACTGTTGTGATATAGAAAGTTAGTATACATAGGTAGTGAGGTTGACATGCTCTAGCTATTAAGCAGTTGGGTTACTGATAGAAATAAACCGGCGACAATATGATGATTTTATAATCACTGAAGTCATTATTCAAAAAACTACTGCTTCTAGCTTTTTAAATGTGAATACATAATTAGTTTTGTCTTCTATGATAGTAAAGTGAATATCATTGTGTAGTGTTGGAATGACAATAAAAAAGATGTTTGTAAATGTTATTGATAATTACAAGAATTCATAAAGAGCCTTATTTATAAAGAAATCAAATCTAGTTGCCCCTGTAAAATACATGTTTTTTACAGGAAGCAAATCAGTAAAAACATATTTGTGGAGATGCGAAGTCAGACTATACTTACAAGTCTAATTTCATCAGCATTTTCCCACAAGGAATTTTGGAAGTCAACAAAAAGCTGTGTAAAACTTAAACTAACCATTAACCATCTTGTTGTACCTTTTTTCTTGAAATGTAAACTTCATTTATCTTTAAAATTCCTTTCATCAAACCCCTAAATTTAAGAAAAAGTAGGCCTTACTGACAGTTATAACTCAGTGCTCTAATTGCTGCAGCAGAGAGATGAAATAAAATCTTTGTAAATTACAGCCCTCCCTCAATTCTTCTCTTGTTTCTGTTTTGAGAAAATTAAGGTGTTACTTAACTTAGTACACTTCAACTTAAGTGAGTTTGACTAATGTAGACCACTTCTAACCAGTGGGACATAAGCAATATCTTAGACAATATCTCTTTAGTTACAACTTGTTTGTTTTTTACACTGTGAACACAAATATAAGTTTTGAACTGGTTAGCAAATGGTTATTATTACTGACAGGAATGATAGATTACAAAAATAAAAATGAAGTCGATATTCACCAGAGACCTCTTAAGTCACTAACACACAGCTGCTAAATGTGAAGTCCATCACATGCTGGAAGAAAAGTGTACCTCAAATCTGATTGTGGAATAAGGATAACCTGAAATGACTGTATCTGATTGACTACATTTAGCATAAATATAGTATATGGTATTTAACAATTAGCTGTAGAGGCAGGGCATAATCAGGTTCTTGCATACGGACAGACTGATATGGAAAGCAGTCATTATCAATCATAGGCTGTGCTTAAATGCAATAACATTAGATACATTTTACTTGCCAAAGGTTAAATGTACAATGTACAAAATATTTTAACGCAAATATTGCCTTTGGTGTGGAAAAAAATCTTGAAAGAACATTTTGACCATCCTGTGGCAATAAAGTTGTTAATCATTTAGATCTGTGCTAGTGAATCAGAGCAAAATATCTCAGTATTATTTTAGGTTAGGTGTCTCCCAGCGATTTCCTCTCTATTATTGATCAGTCCCACTATAAACCTGCTGTCAGCTAAATATATCATGTTAATCTTTTCAAATCTAGATAATGCTGAGGACAGGATCAGTCAGAATTATCAATTAAATATATCACTTTCAACTTTGTTTATGTTCATGTATGTTTTTCTATGTATTCATACAGGAATAATTTGTAGGTAGAGCAAGCAGAAGCCTGTGTGTGTGCCTGTGTGTGTTTGAGAGTGAGAGAGGGCTACAGACTTGTGTGCATTGCTCCCTGTAGGTGTGGGCACTGCCACATTGCCAGAATGCCAGGCTGCCCACTGAACCATCTGACACACATTCACACCTCAGCCACCATGCCCACGAGCACATGCAGACAACATTGGCGGCCTGTCTGCCCTGTTTGTGTGTTTGTGTGTGTGTGTGTGTGTGTGTGTGAGTCCTGGAGTTAGACCGATATATAGGTCCGATACATATTAAAATTACTCATCCATGTTTAATATGTTTTTTTTTAAAATGATGCTTTAGTAAATTGGTGCTGAATACTTCAAGCATAGCTGCTTTGGTCAAAACCATCATAATAGTCAAATACGTTTACCATACAATTTCACAGAGCAGTTTCAGTTGGAGTTTCAAGTCTAACTCTAACCTTCTGACTTTATTTAAAAGACCCACATCCACATTGATTTAAGCACTAAAATGTCCCCTCTTTTAATCAAACTTATAAATACCTTACCAAAAAAGTTGATTAATGTCTTAAAATGTCTTAAATCTTACACTACATGTCACCCTTGGCCTCATTTAGTATGCGCTCAGTTGTTAATACTCATGAGGTTAGTTCCATTAACCATGCACACGGACAACAACTCCAGCCCAACCCCCAGTACTCTATTACCTTCTACCTACCACATCATATTGCTAGCTACTTACTATTAACAATGGTTTGACAACAACCATTAACAACTAGACACAGCTCCTGAAGAAGTAAAGAAGAACCAAATGGTACACGCTGCTCGCAAGAGGTCATATCAGAGCAGTAACATGTTCTAAACATCACTTTTTACAGCTAAGACTGCAGCAGTAAAAGATATACTGACCCTTTGGTTAGACTACATTAGCTGTAGGCTAATAATGATGTGATGTGGATCTACCTTGCATTAACTTCTCCTCTGATTGACTGCTGTTCTCTTTGCTGTATTGCGTTAAGGAATAAGGAATAAGCACTCCAACACTGCTGTCATGTTCTGAGGTGGGATGTCTCTACTGCAATTTGTGGTAGCAGCAATTCTGCTGCTGAAATGGTTAAAGAATGTTTAAAGACTGTTAAAAGAAAATTTTTCCTTGCCACTGACGTCAAGTGCTTGCTCATGTGGGAATTGCTTTCAGCTGTAGGGTCTAACCTGATAGTGACCCACTTGGCCTTGGTACCCCCTGACAACATGGTGGATGGCCTGGTAGAGTACTAAAATAATGCCTTATCTCTCAGCCTTGACTCTCTGGTTTCCCTCAGAATCAAAACTGTCTCCTCACCCATCCTGACCTCTGGTTTACCACTGAACATGACACCATGAAGGGCACTGGTCAACAGTTAGAGAGGCTATATAAAAGAACCGGCCTCACAGTCAGGCTTTTGAGGAGCATGTCCTACAAAGAAGGGCTCTACCAGACCAAGACACATTATTACTGCACCATTATTGGTCCAAGAAAAAACACCCCAGAGCTCTATTCACCACCATCAATTGACTCTTCTGCCCCCTTGCTGCCCCCACCCTTAAGATTTTCCATGACCCCTGTCTTGAGGTTCCTGGAACCTACTTCCTTTCCTCCTCGCACACTACAGCCACAGTGCACCCCCAACCATACCTGCCAACACTTTCGTTTTTGACTCTTGGGTCTCTCCCAATTTTTAGACCCGTTTCCCTGCCCCCCTTTTTTTTGTTATTTCTTTCGAAAAACTCCAATATTATATGTATGGCCCCAACATTGTTGAGATTAACCAAATCTAATATTGTTGAGTTGCCAGATTAGGTTTGAAATGCAATGTTTTTACACAGTCCACACTATAAACTCAGTTTTAAACTTATTTGTTACCCCAACCTTGCAACCTAGGCTTCAACCCAGTTGTGCTGTTGATCTGTTCGTGAGCAGGAACAGGAAGTTGAAATTGAAAGTGAAGCATTGCGGATGGAAATGGCAGACAAGGACGCCAGTGCTCCTCAAGCCAAAAAAAAGAAAAATGCCCACCTGTAAATTTGTTAATGGTTGGATGCAAGAATTTACTGTTTGTATCACATAGCCACATCAACAATCAACATGTTTTCTGCAAGGTGTCTTGCACCAATGTCAATATAGGGCATTATGTGTTTTTTACTCCCCCTACCAGAACAAAAGGATGTAGTTATCATACTTATTACTAAGGGTGGGGTTCACCGAAAAGTTCCCGGTTTTATCAGCCCAAATGTTGGCAGGTAAGCCCACACCACCCTTGGCTATGTGCTTTCCCCTTTGCCACCTTGCCTCCATCTCTCCATTGGATACTCTGCAGGCCACCTGTTCTCTGGACCCCATGCCCACAGCACTGGTGACGCCTGCTTACCTACCCTCTGCTCCATAATGATGGGCATTTTCTACTCCTCTCTTGAGTCCAGCACAGTACCATCCAGCTTTAAGATGGCTTCAGTCACCACCGTCCTCAAAAAGCCTAATTTGGACATCAATGACTTTAGCAACGACCAGCTAACTTCCCACCTTCCTGTCCTCACTAAGATCTCTGGAGGAGCAGTTGCTGCCCAGCTCCGTCTGCACATGTCCAACCATGAGCTCCGTGAGACTCACTAATCTGGCTTCAGAGCCCACCACAGCACTGAGACCACCCTTCTTTAGATCACCATGATTTTCACATGGCTGCTGACTCTGACCATATTAGCATTCTCCTCTTCCTGGACCCCTCTGCAGCATTCAACACAGTTTCACAATCTATCCTAATCAGACAGAAAACAACAGAAAACAACAGAAACAACAACAGAAAACAAATGGTCTACATCATTGGCTCCAGCCTCCCCTGCCTCAGTCAACCATGGCTTGCCTCAAGGCTCTGTTCTTGGACTCCTCCTCTTCATCGCCTATATGCCCCCCTGGTCAGATCAATATGGTCTAAGTGTCCAAAGCTAAGCTGATGATACCCAGCTCTATCTCAGCACTACACCATCCATTCAGTTCCCTTCACAGTCTCTTGTCAAGTGTTTTCACAAAATAAAAACATGGATTACATCTAATCTATTCAAACTCAACACCAATAAAACTGTTTAACTTTCCTCTTCCATGTGGTCAGCTGCTCCATCTCCCCATCTCTGGAAGTTTGCAACCTGGGTGACTCCACCCCCTCCTACCACTCACACATCAAATCCATCACCAAATCTGCTTTTTTGAAAAACATATTTTCAAAAACATTTCCAGACTCAAGCCCTCACTCTCAGACTCGGTAGTTGAGACCCTCATTCATGCATCCTCCCACCTGTATTACTGCAGTGGAGTCCTGTTTGGGGTACCAAACAAAGCCCTGGACAGGCCCTAGTATGCGCACAACTCGGCTGCCAGGGTTCTCATTCCCACCAAACCCTGGCAGCACATTAACCCCACCTTCATCCACTTACACTGGCTTCCAATTAAATTTCGCATGGAATGCAAACCTCTCCTCCGCATCTACAAATCTCTCCATGCCCCTGTCCCTCAGTACCTCAGATCTCAGATCACCTTCATCTACACACTCCTTTACAGAACCTGCAGTCTGTGGACAAGGGTCTCCTCTCCACTCTCTGTGCTAGCCTGTGAACCTTTGGCAACAGAGCAGCCCCCTCTCTCTGGAACTCTATACTAACAGTGATTTGCAATGTCCCAATCTGGGCACTTTTAAGTTTGCCCTGAAAAAGCTTTTCTTCACCATGAACTTTGGCTGCTAGTTCTTGTCTGTTTGACAACTTTTTTGTCCCTCTCTGTTCCCTGTAAAGCATCCTCGAGTCCCCTGAAAGGCACTACATAAATTTGAGCTATTATTATTATTAGTATTATGATTATGATTATGATTATGATTATTATTATTATTATTATTATTATTAATAGTAGTTTTTTTTCCATAACAGTCTTCAATGAGGTCTATGGATTATCCACTTCAGACAGTGGTGGACTGCTGCAGCTTTTTGTACAGCTATGTGAGTGACATTTTCCTTTTGTTTGTATTTGCACAAATGAGCACCTAAGATTGATGCTGAAAGTGTGATAAGTTTTTATTTTAGTGAGGAAGTTAGTAAAGCTGTTTGTTTAGTTTATTAGAGCATATGGCTATATTCAAAGATCACAACTGCACCTGCCACTAAAAGGCAAAATACAAGGAAAATTGCAATAGTCTATTTAAAGATGAGAGGGTGAGAAAAGCAGTTTACTAAGCTTGCTAAGCTACAATTTTAGCAGGGTCTTTGTACAAAATCTAATGCCTTCTTTTGTCAAAAAGAAGGCTATGACCAAACAACTGCCAAGGCAACAATCCTTTTCTAAGATAAAAACAGGAATACCGAATGGGTTCTTGGCCATTGGAATAAAGCAGTCCAACTGGTTGAGTGGATGATGTGTATATGTTGTGGCCTTAAATAAAGGGGAATAGTAAGGGAGAAGGATGAAGGAAGACAACCACACGCAGCTCTCGCCTTAACTCGTCTGTATTGAGTCACATAAACAACGCAAACAAAATGCACAGTATATTTCCCCAAAGTACAAACACATTCAGTTTCAGGGCCACAGTTACCGCAGTGTATCTTTTTAACATTTTCTAAATAATTTAAATTATCTTTTTAACGAAATTATCACGACAGTAATTTCTGAAATACATTTTTAACCTTTTTAACTTATTCTTGCTGTCACATGAACTATTAGGCTTTTACTGTGTTAAAAATAACCACTCAAACCTTACAGCACAAATATATAGCATGAAGATAACAGTGGCTAAATATGAACAATAGTGAGACTACGGGGTCTCTGGCTGCTGCTAGCTTACACAATGTTCGAGCCAGCTATAAACCCTTTCAATAACAGTACAAAACGCTATTTTTCCTCCATATGAAACCACAGTTACACAGTAAAAACTGTTACCAACATGTGTACATAAGTTCAAAGTGCTTTATTGTGTGTTAATTACCTTAAATAAAGGGGAATAGTAAGGGAGAAGGCTGAAGGAAGACAACCACAAGCAGCTCTCGCCTTCACTTGTCTGTATTGAGTGAGGAAGAGGAGCGCGATCCCCCTACTGGAGCCCTGAGGCATTACCAACAGATCAACGAATAATTAACCCACACAAACAAGGATCTGCATCTGCC
>JAQMCX010000052.1:1272453-1326463 GCA_029814765.1 Acanthurus leucopareius | reverse complement strand
CTGATTCAACAACATTTTTTCAAATGTTGAAATGGTAGCTGTAATTAAATATTGAATAAACATAGATTTATCAACTTAAACCAAAAATAACCAATTTCACCAAAATTCAACGTTGAATCACTGTATTTTGCTATCTGGGGACTTTACAGGGAGTGAAAGTTTGCATTGCTATTTGTCATTATATAATTCATCACATTGAAACTACTGAGAATCACAACAGACAGAGTTGTTACTGAAGGATCAGAGTGGTAATGAGATACAGCTACAATGTCACTAAAACAGCAGGACCTTCCAGTCATCTTTAACTTGCTATTCAGGACAGTCATTAACACATATTTTCCTTTAAGACATATATTATGATCTAGTTCATTCTACAACATTGAGTCTTTTTTGATGTGTAGGCTACAAATTTTTTAACAACACTTTATTCCCTACATTCCCTCTTTTAACACAATTTTCCTAATTTTCCCATGTTTTCATGCCCATCAACAAAAGAGAGACAATGATTAGCAAATCATCAACATGAAACATACGGATTTTTCCTATTTCAAGAGCCATATGCTGGTGTTCATGCTTGCATTCTGTAGACCTGGTCCAATGGAACATGACTTTTTGTACCAAATTTTGGATCTGAACCCTCTGGAAAGTATCTCTTAATTTTAGTTATTTTTAACAACAGTTGTTTTACAGAGATAATGCTAACACCACATTAACCATACTGAACAAATGATTAGGCCTTAAAGGACAAACAGTTATATTTAATATGCAAGATGGAACAAAACTGTAAAGTGCAACCAAATCAAGTCATGTTTGTCATCCATTCATATGTCAGCAAATGGTCTTCATTAAAAAGTAGATTAGCCATGCTGTGTCAACCAGCAAAAGAGGAATAAAAGAAAATTTAGACATGCTACAAAGTTCCAAGAAAGATAGATTATACATTGTAGGGCAAAGCCCAAAGGAAAGGGCCACTTATGTTACCTGGTAAGACACAAAGTTTGTTTTTGAAACCTTGTGAAGTTAACATTTGTTAACATTAATGTTCACTGTTATTTGTTAATAGCTGTTGGTTTGGAAATCTGTGCCCATCAGTTCTTGGTCTCTGGGCAGGTCTGATATATCTAGGTCTTGCATTGTTCTGGACCACAGCTTTTAATTACACGGATCTGGGCTGATTCTTGATAGTCTATTTCCAGGTGTGTTTGAACTCAAGCACAAATTTTTGGACCCGTTGAGACATCAAATGCAGACATAATAGGCACCCACATGGGATGCAATCATCTGTCTTTTGTTGGAGTGGTCAGTTCTAGCTTGTGTGATGCTTTGTGTGCTTTGTGGCCTGTATGTGTGGGTATGTTTTGGATATGTATTCGTGAGATATTTTATATGATCTAGGTCTGTCTAGGTTTGCTGAGGACTATCAGAGGAGGACAGGCAGTTTCTAAATAAAAATCCTTCAAAGGATTTCTGATGTCAAACACACACACACACAGGCACATACACAGAAACCACATGGATGAGAGACTAAGACAAAGACTACCAGAGAGAGTGTGGGACACTACGAGTCAGACAGGGAGAGAGAGGACACTGCTATTGTCAGGCTTCATGAATATTTAGCAGGACTTGTTGGAGTGAAGATAGAGGTTTTCTCTGTGTGTGTATGAGTGTCTGTGTGTGTGCATGTGTGTACATATTGAAACACATTTCCCCAGAGTGTGTGGCTTGTTTGACTTGTGTGTGTGTGTGTGCACATGCTAAAACACATTTCTTAAAATTGTGTTTGTGCATTTCTGCAAGTGTGTATTTAGCTTTTTTAAGCATGAATGCATATGTGTGTGGTGGTAATAGGGACAGTTATTTTCATTGTAACATGCTTTGTGTACTGTGGATATCTACCTGTGAAGACCTCCATTCCAAAACCCCATTCCCTGCATATGTGCAAGTCTGGTTGTATGGGTGGGTGGTATTGGTGGTTGTGGTGTGTCTTTGCGTTTCACGAAGATGATTAGTAGGTCAAACAAGCAGATTTCTCTGCTGTACTAGTTCATCTGCATGTATGCGTCTGTGTGTGTATGGATGTGAGGAGGGGAAAGGGTCATGAAGATGGGACGGGTGGGGGGATGGGGAGGTGCTCCCCAGCATTTTGTCATGGCACACTTGACAAAACAAAGACAACTCACTTTTCTGGTCCTCTGCCACATTTGGTATTCAGGAACAAGTCGGGGCTCTGGCTGCAAGGACCTGATAACACCTCCTCTCTCCCTCTCTCTCCTGGGTGCTGAGGTGGTGGTGGTGGTGGTGTTGGTGGAGGGCTGGGGGGAGGGGGGCATTCACTCCAGACAGACCCTGCCATTCGAATGCAAAGCCTCAGCTGCCACAAATCCATCCCTTCTGCCCCCCTTCACCACCACCACCACCCTTCTATTATTTCGTTGGATTTCACAGCTATTTTTGGATGGACGGGCTAAGCCGTCCAAGGATCTCAACTGGAGATATGTCATCAAACCCTGCAACTGCCCCATGCAGCCATTAACATAAAAATTAAAAAAATATATGCAGAAAAAATAGGCAGTGAATAAATGAATGATTAAATGAATAAATAAGTAAAAATACATAAATGTCATTCCAGTCAGCCATCTCTTGCTTCTCCTCTCCTCCCCGTGCTAAAAGAAAGTGATGGAATGAGGCTGTTCATATCTCATTGGATTATTTTCTTTAGAACTGAGATATGAACACATTTACAAATGACTTACAAGGGATACAGAGATGGAAATAAGCAGTGTTTTGTTTGTACAGGACAAGAGGGGGAGCATGGATGGTGCTTGCCCAAAGTAACCTTAATGTTGAGCAGAAGCTTATTTGCAAAGTTCTTTTTTAGCATGTTCGGTCCAAATATGTGATCCATTCCAAAGCTCAAAGGAAGTGCTGACCACATGCGGTGCAGAGGGAAGCCGCTTGGTAAAGAAGGAATCTGATGCAATGCTTTCAAATACAAAGCAAATGGATGTGAAGACCAGACACTCAAATTTCAATATATTATTTTATTTTAAATCAGCTTTGAATGTCGCAGAAATGAAACCCCTCACATAGAAGTCACAATACCTACTGTGCAAACAATGTCCTCCAAATCCACATGACCTTGAGCCCAAAGAACCAACTTCAAAACCAAAGATATAAAAAGCTCTCATGATATGTCACATAATGGATAGTTTGGATTTACTTGATCTTGAGTTTACACTTATTTGGAAATCTACTGTCTCGGTCTTAGTGGAAAAAATGGCTGACTAAATTAAAAAATATATTTTTAAGGCATTTTAAGTTGATTTTTCTCAACCACATTAGTTAAATATCTGATATTTGAGTTGTTGCTTGTCACAGCATTTTGTACAGCATAAAACACAAGTTAAATGCAAATGAACCTATTGAGTAGTGCCATGCTGGGCGGATATAATGATTTTTTTTTTATACAGTCATACTCTAAATAATGTGAGGTAAGAAGCAGGTGGACAGACAGCTGACTGGCATAAAAGGTAAGCTAGCTGAGGGCAACTAGTAGACAGGTGGACTGAGGGAAAACAAATTAAAATCTGTAACTGAATGTAAGAATCTTAACTCAAGTGCTGGCTAACAGCAATCTGAGTGAATGTGTAATTACACCTAATTTTTTCTGTATGCCCATAGGCGATCCTTTGGTAGAACAAATATATTACTGAACTAACAAAATGATGTAAGTTATGACTGATAACAAGGCAGAAAACATCAGCACAGTAAAATAAATATTCATATGCATTCATAATTTACACAACACACTAAGATAGCGGCTATTTAGTGTAATACTATCGGCTTTGCATAGATATCAGTGCAACCCTCAGCCCCTTCCCTCATGTAGTGAAGGAGCGAGTGCAGACCTGCTGATGTATTGGGAGTCATGCTGCTCACTGTGTCTGAGGCTGTGTCATCTCTGCTTCTATTTGCAAGGTGTTTATTCTGTCAACGACTTGAGTGTTTGCCCAGCTGGCACAGACTCGGGCTCTGGCAGCGTCAATGCACCACCTCCCCAAGGGGGCGGAGGGATCTAGGGCCTCATGGAGGAAGGGAGGGTTGGGTGGTTGGGTGGGAGGAGTTATAAGAGCTAAATCAACAAAGCAAAATGCCAGTTCTTCCTCCCTCCTCACTCCTGATGCACCATCTCCACCCTTTTCTTAACACTCCTCACCAGAGTATGTGCAGTGTCTGCTGTGATGGTGGCAACATGGAGTCGACCTGCATGAGTGTGCATCGTTGCCAGTCCAAATGCTGCCACCACCGCCATCAAGGCCCCCAGCTTCCCCCAGCCAAAGTGGGGCAGCTTAGCCCCCACATAATCCCTATTGACTGCCTCTTGCTTTGTCTGCCAATTCCCAGCATTGGATTTGTCTCACTCGATGATGCGCTCCACTCCACTTCTCCCACATTAATCCATACTGTTATTACTTTTCAATACCATCGCTAATTATTGCCCCCCCCACCTACCAATCCAACACCACCATGACATTGCCACACATACAGTTTTGGACGTAAAACAACGGTGAAACAAGAACAAATGAGTTAAGAACCACTGACGAGGAGCCAAAGATGACAGCAATGGAGCTAATTCCATCCTTTAGCTGCTGACAAATCACACTGCAAAGCAAGTGTGAAATGCAACGTGGGACACAATGCTGGGCAAGGCAGCATGGTGACATGAGGTAGCCAATCTCGCTATACTGCTATTGGAGACATGCCAGCTTTGAGGGACAATCTTCATGTGTGTGTGTGTCATACATGCAGACTCGCATCCTATTTCTTGTTTAGCTCTATTCTTCATCAAACAATCCAACATCACAGCTATTAGTCTGGGATTGCTGTAAGAGGAGTTTGATTGGCGTGTGGCTTTTTTTGTTGCTCTGTTCACCCATGGTGGTGCTTGCTGGTCATGGAGTCTGCGTACTTCTGTTTTTAGGGTAGAATATATCATTTGAGTACATTTTTTCCAAGAAAAACTGCACTGGTTGATAGTACTAAAACACTGTAGTTTAAGAAAATGCACATTACATTCAACAACATGATATGTAGAATGCTTGCAAATTTTTAACACATCACTATAAGCAAACATATGAAGAAACACACTGCATGTACACCAACTACAAGCAAATACAGACATGCTGCAAGTCTTACAGAACAAGAAAAGAAATTTCCAAAGGACATATGAATAAATACCTTAACCACTTATAAATAAAGATGGCTAATGAGCCATCTGACATCACCTTAGTTTTATCTCTTAAATCAGTTATTTTGACTGTCATTCCTTTTTTAAACCTCAATTGTATAAACAGCACATACCAATTACAAGCTGGCCTTAATTTAAAACAGTTTAAAGTTGACACAAGAACTAGTTTAAAGTTTCCTGTAACATAAAGGACCATTGTATGTATTTTCATGTATGTGCTTAATTAACCAGTTACTAAGCTATCAGCTTTTGCCATAAGAAATTCCAAAACAGTGGAGCCAATACAACTGATTAACTAGGTCACAAGCATAACTTTCAAAATCTGTAGGTGACATCACTAAAACTTAAGCAATGCTTTCACATAGTCTGTGTTTCACACTGGTAATCTTTATGTGTTCATGTGTAAATAAGGACCTGATATCAGTAGAACAGTAACCATGTATGTATTGCAATCACCCAGATAGAATCAAAGTAAATAATTTTTCATACTGAAATGGTTAAAATGCCTCATTACTACTGTAGAGACATACAACATCAGAATCCTTTGAGATAAATAATGACATGATGAAAGTGAAAGAGGCAAAACCTATGAGGATATATTTTTCATTCTTTTTTAATTCAGTGAATCAATTTGTACTTAAAATAGACAAATTCTCTTACAGCTGCATGTACATACTTAAAAGCCTCCCGAATACAGCGTGGAGGTTCCTGGCCCCAACTTAAAGAACCTGACTTTTTTAAAATGGTGTATGTCAATAGCATTGTCAGAAAACATTTTTTGTTGGTGTGTGTTTGTGTGAATGATCAGTATGTGTGTGAATGCACCTTCGATGTTAAATCTTGTGATTACACTGTAAGTGTCCTAGGGGCTCTATGAGGCTCTGACCAGGTTTACCTATCTCCTGGAGCTCCAGTGGCCCCAAGGCCTCCAGGACAGGTTGTCCATCTGTCACTGATCCCAGATGAGTCCTGTTAAGCAGCTTTGCATTGGGCCCAGCCTGTAGCAGTCACCCAGGCTACAAAAAAGCTGCTGCCAATGGCCAAACTCTCTGCTGTGTGTGCATGTGTGTAATTTTTTAGGGGGTAGGGGGGTGGACTTTGGCTACTTTCAGGGACACATTTCAGAATTAAAACACTCAAGACCAGTTAATTGGGGATGGCTGGTTCAGTTAGGACAACAGTGGTTTCCACAATTGGAAAACACACACTGTATAAACTATTATAAAGCGACATTGGATTTTTTCAATGAAAAACTTACTTGTGCAGCTGCAAACTTCTCACCACAACATTATTTGGGTACTTACCTTTAGAGATATTTAGAAGAAATAGACCAGAAATTGACCAGAAAGGGTTTTTCTGGTCTGAAAACAGAAACGGAGTGTTTCACCCTATCAAGGAGGGGAAGGGTTCATAAACAGACCTGTCAGTCATGTATTGTTCACTTCCACAGTTGCGATGACCTCAGTCTCAAGCAAATGTCTGTCAAACTTTGCAAAAACACAATGAGCACAGAAAAAAATATTGGCTGTCTTCAAAAAACTGAAACTCAGCCGATCCTCCATTGGCAAATTTATTGATCACCTGTTTCTGACAACACAGCTGTCTGACAACGTTTTCTTTTTTCAGAAATATGCGTAGAATATCTGTGTCTCTAGGTTGATTGATTCATGACAGTGAAAATTGTGTCAATCAGATGCTAATAGAGTGAACAGAATTAAAATTAGGTCAAATTCAATCTAAAGAGACAAAGTTTTTTATGCATTAGATTTCCACTCCAACACTACTGTATGCATTTTCCTTTTACCTCCAGGATCCAATAGCAGTGGACCCCACTCAGGCATGCACTGTGAGGAAGGCAGGGGGACAGTAGCCTGGTCATTGGGAGAATGAGTGAGCTAACAAACACTAAAAATCCCACACAGGGAAATCTCACGGTCAAACTGACCTGATAATGACATAATGATTATGCAGGCTTAAGGTCAAAAGCAAATCCTTATTTTCTGCAGAGACTTTCCAAATGCAGTGAGGGGCATGTAGAAGGAAATTTTTTTTTTAAAAATTCAAAACCCGATGAATTACAGCACATACATTACCAAGTCTCAGCTTGAGTGAATTACTCTCTGGAGTGTTGCTGTGCTGTGTTGTACATAAGAAGAAGAAGCAGACATGGGAAGAGACAGCTGACCAATCAGTGCCAAGGCAACATTCTTACCAGAAACAAAACAAGGCAATTCTAAGGCAGGATAGCAGGATCTTTATTGGCTGAGCATGTTTACAGCCAGCTATAAAGTCTGAATGCACACATACACACACAGCCACACACACGTACACACATGCACACACCCACACACACTATGACTTTACAGGTTTAAGGACTGTAGGTATGAGCAGAGACACAAACACACACACACACACACACACACACACACACACACACACACACACACATACATACACAGCAGTGTGTCCAGTTGGCCAGTCACACAGGCTGTGTCGAGCCTGGCCATCAGATAACAGGTTAGCTTTAATGGCTAGACAGCACAGAAAGAGACAGCAAACAACCTGCCCTTGTCTTATCACCAGCCGCTAGATGCCCAGGCAACTGCTTCCCTTCCTCAGGCTGCACACACATGCGCACATACACACATCTCTCCAACTGACAATTTCGATTCACTTTGCTGACAAAGGTTAGACTTGACCCATTGCATTCAAAAAATAAGCATGACAAGTTTACTGTACTTGTAAAAGTACTCTCTAATTTGTAAAGTTTATGGTAGCTGTAAGGGTCAAAACAACAAACATCTTAAAAAATACAACATTTCCGAAAAACACAACATTTCACAAATTACAACCCCTTTCTCAAAACACAACAACATTTCAGATAATGGGGTGGGCTAATGACAGATTGAACAAAACATACCCCTTGTTTCTACCAGGTACACCTGCACAGCGCTCTGTCTGCTACGTGGTCTTGTTTCGTCCTCCATGCAGCCCTATACCACACTGGGAGTGTTTCAGAAGTGCTTCTGTCCACACAAATGTGTGTTATTGTGTCATTGTACCTGTGCCTGCTGAACAGACAAAGGCATGATGGTTGACTCAAAATGGTGGTTAAGACCGCATGGTTTAAACTAAGGAATCTAAAACAAAGAAAGTCAAATCAAGGATTGGTGCCAACACCACATGGCTAGTGGGGAAAGATAAAATGTTGTTTTGTTTAAGACCATGCATACAAACTAAAGGTGCCAGGTTAAAGAGACAGTGGTTAGTTACACATAGGTTACTTACATGTAGGTTTAGGTTCACTTGCAGGTTTGTGAGGCTTCCTGATGGGTCACAGGCTGGTCTGGCCCTCTGAACCCTGGGTCTCTGAAGATCACTGGTTGCTCCTTTGTTCCATAAGTTAGCAACTCATGGCTAACTTTGGTTTGTGACTCCTGTTGCTTGTAAGTCTCAGCTGGTAGACCTTGTGTCTTGGCTGCTAGAGCTGATTTAACTTGTTCACTCCTGGTTGATCCTTTGGAAGGCTCTTGCATCGCTGCTCTTAGAACTAAGTTCAGTGTAGCAATCTGCATTGAGCAGATCTGCTGGAGCAGTTGTCTTGAGGAGGGTCCCCTTCTCTAGGGACTGATAAAAGAGTAAGGAGCCAGTACTATTTCCTCTGCCCTGTGGGTTGCTGAGAAAGAGAAGCGGCTCTTTCCACTACTCTGTAGCTTTTAGAAGAGAAAGATATTGGGGCAGAGATGTTTTTATATTATAGGGAGATTTCACACCTAGGTGTGAAACCTGGGGGACTCTGGGAAGTTGAGTTTACCCTTGTTCGTCTGACTTCCTGAGGGTCTCATTTAGGTCTCAGATTCAAGCCAGATGTCACACTGTGGTGTGATTTGCAAGGTATTTCTTTGTTCTGCTCACATGGTGAGGTCCCAACAACATGTTGATCATGCTCACTTGTGTTATAAAGTGCTTTGGGTAGTCCAAGAACTAGAAAAGCACTCTTTTAATGCGATCTATTTACAATTGAATATCGTATGGTCATCTTTGTGTGTCAGTTACCTACTGGGGAAGTAAGGTAAGAAAAAATAACTAAATCTAGTTGTCTGTTTTAGAAGTTATTCTACTGTTGCATGGGAGATGAGGACCGCAAAGGTGTTGGTAAAATGTAAATAGGATTTAAAGCTGACACTATTTAATTGTCCAGATATCAATAATTTTCCTTTTAAATGCCTTAATTCACAGAAATTTAAAACTCCATTCCAGTCCATTCCTTTGAAACACATTCAACTATTTCCCAGCATCGTCTGTTGTGTATGTGTGATAGTGCTGTGTGCACCATAGTAGACCAGCAGTAAGGCTACACATCTGCATTAGTGAATATTGTAGTGGTAAGTTATGTGAATATGTTTTTTTTGTGTGTGTGTGTGTGTGTGTGTGTGTGTGTGTGTGTGTGTGTGTGTGTGTTGGGGGAGTCAAGGTGCAGTGGAGCAGATAGCTCAGCTCTATGCATACTAAAACCACCATTGCCACCGGCAGCAAAGATAGAGCTTTGGGGTGGAAGGGGGAGGTTGTATGGGTGGTGGTGGTCGGGAGAGGGATGAGGGAGGGAGGAGAGGGAAGGAGGGAGTGACATTGCACCCCAGGGAGCCCCTTCCTTATCGCACCTCTTGGCTCAGTTTATCTGATTAGACATGACCAGGAAAACAGAGGTAGAGAGAGGCAGACAGACAAGCAAGAGAGAGAAAGAGAGGGTAAGAGATGAAGAGTATTAAGGATTGGTGGTGATGGTCAAACTGGGTCAAACTTCTCTGCATTACACCACAGTCACTGGCATCATATCAGATATATGGGATGATGGCAAAAAAAAAAGATCATTTACTTAAAGCATCTGCTTGTTTTCTAAATGAACCTTTGACTGACTGGCTGTTTTAGGCTGTCATAGGTCGCACCCTTAATATGTTGTCAAGATGTCACACCCCTGTGCTGGTGTGCTAGATCAGCTTTTTACACAGACATTGATTTCATGCTGTTACTGCCCCCATTTGCAGGCTCAGAGACAGAACAACAATGCCCCCCCCATTCTGACTCTATAACTTTTATACAGCAGGGTGAAGCACAATAAAGGTGAGATATGCTTGTCTTGAAAAGGCTGCATATGAGGGACGAGAATTTCACTTATACTGGCTACCCCGAATGTCAGTAATGAGTCGGTGCACTTCTGATATATTCATTTAGGGGGAGGCACTTCTCTTTTATGCTACATTTATAAAAACAAGGCAGTATAAATGGATTTACATACATACATTTTTGTCAAGCCAAATCTTAGAAATACAAGGTGACAGAGGTTTAGGGTTAGGAATGAATGTTAAGAATGAAATAAGGAGAATTAAAACTTATTCTTTCAATTATAAGCAATATTCAGAGTCTCAGTTATCCTGTTTTTAAAGAAAAACAATATTAGCATGATTCAAAGCTTGATCTTTAAGATCAAGCCTTAATCAGGGCAACAGAGGTTATGGAAACTTTAGATACAGTAAACTGTCAACTAACATGTACAAATCGTTCTATTAGATAACTGTGTGAGGCTTCTTTGGAGTAAAGTAATACCCAAAGTTGTTGCGTGGGTTGAGGTTTTGCAAATCTAAACTTCTATTGGGAGGGGCAACATATTTTAAAAAAGGAACTATGAATTCTTTGATGTAAACTCTCATTAGGGCACATAGGGCAATAGGGCATTGAGCTTGGGGTTTTTGGTTTATTTGTTTTTGTTTGTCTGTATGTGAGACGAGGGTGAAAAAGGCAGGTATTTTAAAAGACAGGTAAAAGATAGGTAACAAGAGTTGTAAAGAGTCAGCAAGTGTATTGTGTTTTCAGTGGGTTGTACAGAAACAAATCTTCACTTTTGACTTTTAAAAATAGATGTAAGTAGGCAGTCAAAAAATTCAAGTGTATTAAATAATATTTAATCAGTGGAGTATTAGTATCTACATTTAATTAGAATTATTTAGTATAAAAATGAATATACTTAAACCTGTAAAAAATATTTGAGTACATTGTGCCAGTTAATGTAAATTTGTAATAAAATATTATTTCTAATTCTAGTATTTTCTCTGTCTTTTACACACATTGTGTCCTGTTGACATTTTGCTTCATGTTAGACATTTTTCACATTGGTGATTTGACTTCAAGCCGTCAAAGTCTGTGACAGAATGCACACAGATCTTCTCACAAATATAATTATTGCTGGGTACACTCTGATCATTTGGAAACTATCCAAATCCAATTAACAAAGAAGGTACGCACATGAACCAAAAATGGAAATGAATGTTTGCAATGCAAATACAAATTGGCTTAGAGGAGAACATGACTGTACAAAGGATTCTAAAAAGATGACAAAAAGAGAAAGAAAAATAAAAAAATGATCTAGAAAGTAGACTTTGGTTAGGTCGCATACACAGTGAACACACATGTACATGTTTTGCTATGTGGTTTAGTCTGGATTTGTTCATGATTAAATATGATAAAAAATACAAAAAAAAACAAAAAACAAAACAAAACAGGAGAGATGCTTCATTCTCACATTTTTACTCCATTTCACATCTGTGTTCAGTCTGGTCTCATCATTTACAGCCTGGAGGGGATGGAGTATATGTGTGTAACACATGCACATGCACGAGCATGTGGTTGTGTGTGTGTGTGTGTGTGTGTGTGTGTGTGTGTGTGTGTGTGTGTGTTTGAGAGAATGATAAGGTCTTGAGGCCTTGTGAATGAGTGTCTGTATGAAAGAGCAGAAGGGAGAAGTGCGTGAGTCAGTGCATGTGTGTGTGTGCCTGGGACATCCTCGTCAGTGAGAGGGCCCAGGGGACAGCCCGGTCTCCTCAGCCTCCTCATGATGATTGATGCTGGCGGGCCTCACACGCCCCGGCCACCCAGCTAAATTAAAAGCCTATTTTGTAAAGTTGTAAAGAGAACAGAATGGTTGGAGGGTGGTGTGTGTGTGTGTGTGTGTGTGTGTGTGTGTGTGTGGTGTGTGTGTGGGTGGGTGGGTCACAGCCGGGGCTCTCTCCAGTGTCTTTAGTATCATCAACCCCTCAGAGGATAGCCAGAAGGGGGTCTCCTCCATGCCTGATGCTCTCTCTCTCTCTCGTTCTCTCGTTCTATGTCTCATTCAAACACATACAAATACACACACATATAAATACATACACACACACACAGATATGCAAAGGAAACACACACAGAAACTAAACACACAAAAATGCACCTCAGTAAGGTCTTTTTGATGTGAAATCAGTAAATTTACAAGAAAAGCCTTTGCAGATTTTTTTTTTTGATAATTATTATTTTAATGCTATGTATTTAAACTGCATATGTGTTTTTATTTTAAATCCAGTAGCACAGGGGGTCAAGAAATAGTCACAAAATGTACTCCATAGATTTTGAGTACATGGGCATGGATGGTTCATGGTCCATGCACCATCCATTCCAAAAGAAAATCTTGTCTATTTAAATGATCATCTGATGGATTTTTTTTCAATTATCAATAAAACAAAATCACAGTCCTCCCCTAACCTACGAGTATATCCTACACATTAAATATTGGTAGTATTGTACAAACTGAAAAAGAGTTTTTCCAAATGATTTTAAGCCTAACCACATACTTTCCTGTGACTCCAGCATGGTTTTAAAATATTATGCATCGTTCAGATACACTATATAGTGCAGACATGAGAGATAGTCCTGCTGAGGGTCACCATAAACACTGAAAATTTGCATCCCGTAACCCAACTTTATAGGTTTATTTTCATCATAATTGTGAACAATTCTAGAATACTACGTTAGTAATTTTTGTTTATGTAAGCACTTGTTAAAAATGAATGGTGTCAGAAGACTCCAATATTAGTGTAATGTATAACTTAATTACTTTTAGGTTGAAGTAATTATGCTAATCTATGTTTTCCCATCTAAAAGTTAGCCGTAAAAAGGCTTTTCATGTATCTTGTGCCTTATTTATCCTCTTAATGTTTTATCATCTCTCTGACCACAACCCTCTACTTGGTACTGAATGAAAGATAAGTCAACTTTTAGCTCATGCATTGTATGGGAACCTCAGAATGGGTTGTCCTTTTTTGTCTGACTAGCTTGCTAACTTGCCAGAAATGTAACTGAAGCTCAGTGTTAGTGTAACCTACTCTTCCAAAAACACTGCAGGTTGTTCTGCTCATGTATGTATTGTGTCTCATTGCAGATGTTAAGTAGTTCCTATACTGGACTACTTATGTTTGCTTTTTCCTGAGGTATTTGCTGTGTTATCATTTTAAGGGCTAGGCATTGTGTGGTTTTAAAGCTTAAATAAGTGGAAATTGGAAATTATGTGTGCATCGGTAATCTTTGAACATTTTCAGTGCTTTTAAAACAATGCAGCGATAATAACAACAGCTCTGGCCACTACTGATGTAACAGTACGGTTTTAAACCAATTTGTCTTTAGTTTAAAGTTAGAAAATGTTGCTTCATTTTAGAGGTCATCAGGTCATATCTAAACAAAGAATAAGTAAACATGACTAAGAATATGACAAAACATTAAATGGGAAATAACTTGCTATATTTAGTCTTAAAAAAGAAGTCAGGATGGATCCAACACCCAACATACTGTAGTACTAACTGAAATACATTGAAATCTATGGAAAGTCCTTGCACAAAAGCAAGAAATATGTTTCCTAAATTTGTTAAAACATGTAAAAGCACAAGTTTGACATCAAGATTTTTTTTCAAATGGCAACATAATGCTGGTGCTTTCTGTAAAGAATTCCCCTGAGAAAACTGAACAAATCTGAGAATACCAATTGTTTTTACAAATACTTAATACTTTTCTAACACTCTCTATATCCATGGCTGTGCATTTTAATGCTGAACTTGGACAACCACTCAAGAATGGGACGCACAATGGTTTGTGTATCATTTGCAAATCATTTATCCTCAATGTGAATTTAATTGACCAGGCGACTCTAGGAGGCAAGGACAAGCACCTACACACAAACGCTCAAGCAACCTCATGACACCTTCCAGCCAGCCTCCCTCTCTGCCTTCAAGCAATGCCAGACATGACTGCCCCTCCCATCTTCTGTTGTTGGCAGCAAGAGGTGAGTAGAGTGACAGCCCACCCTGAGTATGGCCAGCCAGCCAGACATACACACAAACACACACACACAAAAAGAGGTCAGGTCTGTGTCAACTGGGGTGTGGAGGCCAGCTGAGGTGCCCTGGCTGTGCATTGTGCTAATCTGTGTGTGTGTGTGTGTGTGTGTGTGTGTGTGTGTGTGTGTATACGTGTGTGTCATGGGTGTTGTGTGTGTCGTGTGTGCAAGTGTGCACTCACTGTATTCCATCATGATGTGCAACTGCTTTCGTGGTGTAAAGGAAATCCTTTCAGATCAACAAGGTTCTTTAGAAAGATAAAGGGACAGTAAAACAGCAGCTCAATTAAACCAATAACATCATTAATGTAAAACATAATCATCAACTTTGTCTACATTCGAGATATTTGCACAGGTATTCTACACCTGTTTGATCTTAATTACTGATAAGTATAGCTACCATCATCCTCCTGTTTCTTGCACCAACACAAGCATTATATCTCCCTTTTCCTCCTGAGCCTGTTTTCAGACTTTTGAATTGGCAGGAGTTGGTAGGTGCTGTCCTTTCTAAGCTTACTGAGATACAACTGAGCACCTCAGCACCTCTGTGGGCAAACAGAAGCTGGTGGTGTTATCAACCTGTGTCACACGGATCAGGGCACCACAAATAAAGCTGCTCACAATGGTTTCATCATCAAAGTTGATTCTCATGACATATGGTAGTGTCATATTTAGCCAACGCAAAATACAATGAACCAATGTTCCTCATTCCTTTTGAGAAATGTGAGCAAGGGCTTAATACATAAACTGTATGAAACATGGACGTTGATGTTAACCATAAGTTTCTGAAGAGCCATTGTAAAACTCTGTGTGTTGGCTCGTTCTATTGTCTAACTCAAACTAACCAGCAGCTGTTCCAAAAATGGGCAAAGAAGTCAAGTGGGGCTGGAGATATATAAGAAATAATGCATATGGATAAACTGCTAACAGTTACAAAATGTGACAAAGGTCACAAATGTGGCAGTCGCTCAGTGACAGACATGCAAAAATATTCTCAACTTCTTTGCTCTTAACTTATTGTCTTTACTCTTCTCTGTTAGGTGAGACATGCAGAGGAAGCCTTTTTGCAAATATTAGGATTAAACTCATGCAGAAAGGACAGACTTTCATTTTTTACCATTTTATTAAGTTTGCCATCAAGAACCTGCTGTTGTCAGCAGGTACACTCCTGTGAGAGTTTCTTGGACTCATGGTTAAAAATGAAAGAGCATGCACACCCTTGAGTATGAGACTTCAGTCTTAGCCCCCCCAGCAAAGAAGGATAAAGATGTAAGGGCCTGATGCATGAGACGGTGTTCAGTCATTGCTGTGATCCAAAGAACTAAAGCAACAAAATACAATCTGACTTTCTGATAAGATAGCAGGTAGACTTTGTCAGACCTTTGTTTGAATAGGTAACTGTACTGTAAAAGTAGTAAAAAGTAGCTGTCTACTTGTAGTGTACTCAAGAGAAAAAGGTTAACAGGGCCGATCACCTCTAGAAAATCTAGAATGCACTGAGAATTGATGTTCCAAAAAAAAATTAAAAAGAGAGAAATTCACAGTTAGTAAGTCTAGTACAGGAAGTCAGGAGGCTGAACAACTCATCACACACAAACAAAGACTTCCGTTAGTTTACCAAAATATTTGCATTAAAGCACTTCCCATCATGGCAAAAGGCAAACATGATGTAGGACTCATAGAAGGTATACATATTGTGATCACACCACAATCTGATTATGGGCCATGCCTGACCCAATATCCAGTTATGCAAAAGGCAATTGAAAGTATCATACCTGTTCTTAGAAGAGGAAGCTTATGTCAGGCAAACTTCAAGCACAATAATAAAGAGAAAAGAGCATCAGCAATGTGCATCATTTGAGTACTGCAACACATAACACTCAGAATATTTGCTTATATCTCAGAATGCACCAACATCCCTAAAAATATATCAGAGCAAGCTGTGCCCAGCTTGCCATTCAGTGGTCATAAAGGCATCACCGCTCATAAACTACACAGTGTGTACTTCTGACAGTAAGAACTAGTAAATGTCCCTGAGATCTATCAGTATAGCTGCAGTGTTTGAAGTCAACCATAAGAACAGTTAAGTTAAGTTAAAGGATCATGTTTTGTGTTTCTAGTTGAGGACATAGTCACTGTTAGGTCTTTTCCCACCAAATACTGCGAGTTGCCTTTATTCACTTTTTTGTGAGCTTCAGTATGCACTGGAAAAGACATTAGAGCACCTGGTATGTCAGTCACTGGTGATTTTTTCATGTAAAATCAAGTTGTTCTAACAATGAAAGTAATGTAAAAATCTGCTGGTGTGATGACAGAGTCAGACTGAATAATGAAGTGGTACCAAAATTACCCTTCAGTCTAAGTACCAGGCTACCTCCTCTTCACAACAGCCATGATCATCCCTTACCTGCCCTTACATTTGCCATTCTTACATCACAATGGCAATTTCTTTATCATGGTCATTGGTATTGTGTCCTGTGGTTCTTCATTTTCCTTATTCTGAACATCTCAGTGCACACACACTGGCACACATACACACACTCCTCCCTGCTGGCAGCCCATTTACAGAGCGGTCATAACCCGAGTGAATGATGGGAAAGTTGAGATGGAGCCTATCAACACTGACAATACCACACACCCATCCTGAACACACACACAAAAACATATACATATTAGTATACGTGTGAGTAGCAATGGGGGTTTACAAATGTAGAGAAATGGTGGTGTGTGTGTATGTGCGGTGTGTGGGTGATGATCATTTCTTTTGGAGAGGCAAAAAGTTGATTTTCTCAGTTACCTCATGTGCAGCGCTGTACTGTATTGTTCTCATATGTGTGTGCAGCCTCAGCTACATGTGCAGCCTCTACCTTTATGCAAAATATATATATGTGCTATATGTGCACTTCTGTGAGCATATTGATATTTGTTTAGTAGATGTTTCTGAATTCCTTAATGTATCTGAATTACTATCTGAATTATAATAACATTGCACAAACACAAATGCTCAGATCAAGGGACACAGTGGCAATGCTACTACCAATCCTGACAGGATATTAATATACAAGCAGATTAGCTTGATAAGTCTTGGGTAATCTTGGGTCGGAGTTATATCCTTCATTGCACCTGTATGCACACAACTTTGGAAAGTACAGTAAGTAATTGTTTGACCAGAAACTGGGTGACAAATTTAGCGGTCACACTTTTCCATGTCTTCCAAGTAAGTTTGGTTGTCTGACTGTGTGTTCCTTGTCTAACCCCACTTTAGTCAAGATAAACTTGGTGAGTATTTTGGTATTATTACTAGTTGGAAGGATGGTAAGCATTAAAAAATTAAACCAAAGTTGCAAAAATTTTAATTCTGTAAAACCATCCTAACTAGTATGGTTATAAGATCCAATGTATGCATTTTTTTGTGTTGTAACAGCTGAAACTTGAAGCTTTGACAGACATCAAAGGCGTGATGGGTGGGAGGTTTTGGGTTGCACTGAGGGAAACGGTCCATCCTGCCATCCTGTCATCCCTTCCACACCCCTTGCTCTGTTTCTTGGCCAGGCTCGATCTGGGGCCCTTGTGTCACCAACAGATGGGCCTTTCACAAAAGCACCCCTCAGCCCGCCAAGCCGGTCTCCTGCACACCCGATTAAATCTCAATGGCAAAGTTAGAATTGATGCACTGAGTCTATGGTGATTCAATTAGAGCAGGACGGCATGAGGACAAGACAGGGCGATGGAGAGGCAAACAATGAGAGGGTAGTTAGAAAGTCATTTACCTGGTGTTATTCTGGTTGAGAGGAACAGTGGCCAGACAGCCACATGCACATGCTTGGTTGGATAATGTGCTCTGGGCTTGTGGCAGGGATATAGATATAAATATATATTGAAAAAAATGATCTGAACATTCACTGGAGACTTTCAGACTGACTGAGTCACTAATGGCGACTTCATGCTATCTGTTAATGAGATACGTGTGAATGCACACATATCATACATAGAGCTTTGCATTTATACCATAAATGTTTAAGGCTTAAGCCAAATAGGCAGTTGCTAAGGGCCCGACACCTATAAGAGGCCTCACAATGTGCCTGAGTATGACGCCTCTTGATATTTCCTCAAAATCTAAAGCCACTGTAGTTCCTAGGAAACTACACTCCTTAAAGGTTTTTCTTTTTTCTATTGGCATTTGCATCTCCAATAGGAACTCCTGTAGTAATGTAAGCTAGCCTGTGGTTTGTAGCTGTCAATGTCAAATCTGTGCAACTGACAACATAATTTTTGAGCAATGTTAGAGAAAAGCCAAACAGGTACAAATAAAGGCTACTGCATTACTGCTTCACTCTTTTGTCTAGGATGTGACGATAGTACTGGGTCCAGTTGACTTTAAGGGTACAATAGATTTTTTCTTCTGAAATTTCTGTGACTCACACAAGAATTTTTAACTTCACAAGGCAGCTAGACCGCTGAGATTTCAAATCTTAAATCTTAAAGATCCACATTGAAAAACTCCAGAAGATGTGGAAGTTGTAAGCTTGTAAACAACGTTGGGTCGCTGAAGACGTTAGCATTGATGCTACAGTAGCAACAATCTTATCAGAACTGGACAACACGTCCTCACTAAAAGAAGAGCAAAGAACAGTACTGAAGGCTTTTTTCTTGACAGAAAAGATGTTTTTGTTCTTCTTCCAACTGACTTCAGCAAGAGTAATCAATGTGACAGACAGAACTTCCGTTCAGTCACCTTCCAACTATTCTTTTTTGAAACAAGGTGCACCCTCCAAACACTGTCTATGAGCTGTTTCCCAGATGGACGTGAAATATATCCATTGGAAATGTGAATCATTCCATCTGGCGTACCAGATTATATAATTATTAATAATTCAGCTGCTTTAGCTCCATAAAACATAAGCATTTCACATAAATATAGGTCTAACTTAGTTTGAACATAAAGCTGATGCTGTCATTTTTTTAAGAATTTTTTTTCTGGCAGGAATACTGAGTCATCATTAGTCACAATAATGTCAAAAACAAAATGCCACAATAGTTTTGTGTCTTTATATGTGTATGTATGTATTGGACTTAAGGTTCCACAACCCAGTTTGAATGCTCTAGTTAATATATTTAATCCTCTTCTCATGTTGCTTTAAGAATACAGCAACTTTAACTTATCAGTTGCCTGACTGATGACTGATGAAATCAATGACTGACTGGCAGATGAATCCAGTGACAGATTACCAACTAGCTGACCTACTGGCACACCGAAACACTGACTGACAGACAGAAAGACAGAAAGACTGACCGACTGACTAACCAATACACTGTATCAGTACTTGGACAATGTGTTAATAATCTTATTTCCAGGAATTAATGCATTCATCCACACTGTGTTTTCAGGTGGCCTTGTAATGTTTCCACATTCCCCGCATTACACTATAGCTGTCTATTACTGTTCAATTTGATTTTCTTATTTCACCAACTTAATTAGTAATTTAATTAATTTAATTGACTGCTCATAAAATATTTTAGCTTATTTATTTTATTCATTTATTTATTGTAGTAATGAGTAAGGATGCTGCACAAATAATTCTGTTGTTCTTTGCCAGTTAAGATTTTCCAGTCTATTTTATTCTTACCAAAAGACTGACTTATCCATTTGCTGAGAGACCGGCACTTACTGACTGGCCCAATGAGAGATTGCCAGGGGCAACCAGGACTAGGGGTTCAGCTGTGCATTTAACAGTCTGTGTGTGAGTGTGTGTGTATGGGACAGACAAGCGGCTGTCTGTGATTAAGAATAAATAAGCCAATAAATATTCAATCAGGACAAAAAGAGGCATGATTGAAAGGACTGGGAGGCTGTGATGAGGGGAGGTCAGCCTCAACCTGAATTAGGAAGCGTGTCAGAGACTGGAATCACACGAGCAAATCTCTTCTTGATTTCCTTATTGATAATAATACATTGCGTAATATTGCAAGAACGACAGGTAAACTATGATTCATTCAATGACTATGATGTATTAAAAATTTGATCATTTTCTAAACCTTTTAAGAACACATCAGAAAGATTACCTTAGTCCTAGTCTTTGATTTGCAAACAAATACAGTCCACACACAGAAAAACAAGCAATTTATGTATATGAAAGCAGTAATTTACCAGCCTTTGTCATAAGACAGGGCCAAGTATTCCATTCCCATGTAAATTAAAAATCAGTGGCAGGTCTTAACACAAAACGTGACAATTGGGACTTTGTATTATAATTTGTGTATTTGTAACGCCACAAAGTAAAGCTTAAAATTAAAACAGTTAAAAAAAAATTACTGGAGGAATTATAATCAAACAAATAGATGGAAAAATAAACAAAAGCCAGAGACCACAATAAAGATACATTTATATACATAAATGCACAAGTCAGGTATGAAGGAATCTTGCAGTTGAACCATCATCCCAACACCAACAACAGAAACAGGTCATTCTTAGGGCAATATTTAATTTGGGTACTTATTACATTATATACTTTACATGCTCACAATATATAATATTAGCATCACGCTGGTTGAGTAAACTGATTATATTAGGTATGGGTTTTGCCAAAGAGGCTTATTCTTTGCCCTAATGTCCATTGGTAACGTATGGCATATGTCTGAGAAGATGGAAATCTGATTTTACGTTTTTGAAAAAAATCTGAAAATTCTGTGATACAAAATTTTCTGATTTTTGTTTAAGCTTTAATCATACAAAATTCTTTAAGGGGGTTGGACGAATTAATGCATCCAAATGTCTAGCTGAGGGCTTCTTCCTCTACCTCGTGTATCCCACCCTGTCACTGAACATGCCCAGAGACATGATAACAACATAAGTAAAACAAAGGTAGTCTGATACATTTTGCAAAAACATTTCTGCTAAGTATACTATATGTGCGCATTTAAGAGTATTTTCTTCTCATTTACTAACCATTTACTTGCAAGTTGGGTGTTTACCATTAAACTCAAAATCATTTCTTGTTTAATGGATTCTGGGTAAATAAAGAAATGCTTGGTCTGGGTGCTCATATATTGGATGTTGACAAAAAACTGACACTTCTGCTTTCAGCTCCAAATTGGATACAGTGTTAGCATAGAGAGGGTAACTGTCAATGAAGAGGAACACAGATCTTGCGAACTGTGAATATATGAAGAGCTAGCTAATATTTTTACAGTGAAAATTTTGTGGACATTATGGATGCTTGGAAGCAAATAGAATAGCCTTGGACAATAAAAACAGAGACCAAAGAGTAGGGCTTTCACTAAACAGTTGACTACTCAACCACTCAACTTGTTGATGCTGTACATTGTAGGAGCTGATTCTTTAGTATCACTATGGTGCAGTAAGGCAATGGCTATGCATTTACAGGAGATAAGTAGTTGTTGGTAGTCACAGTTGTTGTGCAAGACTTGAATACGCTGCAGTGTGAGCACTTGGGCAACATAAAATGCAGCAAAGCAAGAGGCAAAGAGAAACATGGAAATATGTCCAGTGCTCAAGGACAATCAACATTATGGAATATCTTTGGCAGGGTGTTAAGATGGCTGTGTAGCAACTCGACTTAGGCCAGCTACAAACTGTGTAATTAAGAATCTTATAAGTTCACAGCAAACCACACTGTAAGTTTGCTGTGTGCAGATTGCACAATGAAAAACATAAACTGAATATGTGTGTCAATCAAAGTCAACATAAGGGAATAATACATCATCAGCCTGTGTCATCGAACTACGCAGCTGCTCTTGAGCAAGATGAAGCTGTGCATGAACAGAGCCCTCACCCTTGTGGCATTTATATGTTTGGGGAAAAATGCAAGAAAAGAAGAGAAAGAGAATGTGGACATGGTCATGACTCAGAAAAAGAGGCCAACTTGGGATCCCATTTTCTGTTTGGTTGGGTTAAGTGCAAGTGTCGGCCTGATCAGTACATCATTTCATACTGCATTTCTATTGGTTGGTTAGTTGACAGAGGATACAGCAGCAGCAGGCACACTGTGAGATTGTCATTCCAAATTTTTGACACCGTCAGAATTTTATAGCAGGCTATGCTTGACTGCAAGACCGTGATAACGGAAAATATCTGCCCTGTGTAAAGGGCAGAAAATAATTTTTCTATATTATGACACATGATAAACAGAATTTCAGGTATTAGAGAAGGACACATGATTGTTATCCCAGCAAGCAAGCATTTGTATTGTTACCATAGTCCACAAGGATGCATTAATTCATTATAAAGGCAGCAAAACATCAGGGCAAATATGGCCAAAATAATAAGCTTAAAATAGAAAATGGAACCAACAAGACTACAAGATTAAAGGGAACAGGATAAAAGAAGAAAATGCTGGCAGCTTACCTAACTCCCAATTATATAAACAGGAGAAAAGGAGAAAAAACAATAAAACAAAAACAAATTCCAACCCCTACAACTGCCAGGACTGCTGGTGTTTGTTAACCTGACACGCCAGATGTGTGGTGGGGTGGGAATTTCTGGTGCTTTTCTTGGGTATTGTGGAGAGGTGTGGGGCTTTTTCCTGTGTGTACTTGTTTGGAAGAGGCTGGGCGTAGCTTTCCAGGTGGCTGGAGCACTGGCTCAGACACACCTGAGTCTCATCCCAATCAGCATAAAGACTGTGCACCTTAGAGGACTTTTTGCCAGAACATCTCTGCTGCTTAGTGGTAGAGTTAGCCTTAACTTTCCAGTGCTACTTTCAAGTTGTCTCTTTGATTGTGACTTTGCATTTGCTCTACATATTACTGACCAAGTCCATCTATGTCCATCTATGCTGATCTCCAGCTCCCGCGTCTCAGCCACCAGCCTCTTGCCCAGCCTCTGGCTCCACCTGCCTGGTGCTGTAAGCCTCATTCTCCACCATCGAGCAGCCACCTGTGCTCCTGCTACCAAATGCCACCACCGCAGTTCTCTGATCTAATTGAGCCCTGTGCGCTCCAGTGTTTCCCCCATGCTGTGCCAATTCCCAGCGCTAGCGCTACGTGCTACTACAGCCACTTCAGTGTCCTGTCCAATTATGAGCTGCCGCCTTCAACTTAGAGAAGAACACAGACATCTGCTATTGTTCATGAAGGTTATTGCTAATATACAAATTCTGGCATTTTGAGACAAATAAATTTGTGTAAGTAATGCACAGCAAAAATGTGCCTTTTTGGGGAGTGATAACTCCACAAAATATGATGACAGTCTTAAAGGCCTAATTTGAGACCCTAAATAGAAATGTTTCATGTTGTTAAAAAAAGACATTAAATACAGTCCTACATAATAGTTTACTGTTCTGTACTGTTCTCTGACCTCCAGTAGTTAAATAGTCATCAAGGACTATTTCACCTGTTTCTTTAAGATGTCCCATTATTTACTAATGGATTAAAGCAACTAATGCTAAAGTGAAAAATTTGGTCAGGAAGGCTTCGTCCACTCTGATCACCTCCTGAATGTCAGAGCACGGGGTGTTATGTTATGGTTCCCAACCATAGGGGATGGGTAATGGTGTCAGGTATAATAGGTCCTTTGATGAAAATTATCTTACAATTCATGTCTTCTGTGGTAGACACAGAGGTTTCCAAGGGTTCCAGTCTAGTAGGCTGAACTCTAGAAGAAGAACTCTGTTCTTCAGGAGGAAGTTGAATCCCCTTTCCAGTTCCTCCCATTTTGCGTGCCTTCCATCCATCCATCTATCCATTCATCCATTTCTTTTTGTCCTCTTACCAAGGGCCAATCCATAGATGGCAGCAGGCTAAGAAAGGAAGTCCAGATGTCTGTCTTCAGCAGTGTCTTCTTAACTGTCCTGGGGGACACTGAAATATTAAACAACAGATGAGATTTATAATTCCACCAGCATATTTTGGATCTAATTTCAAGTCTTTTAGCATTTTGACATCCCTGGTAGAACCAAATTTTTTATACTAACAAAAAATTATGATCCCAGTATTGACTCACTTGATAAACTGAAAACTTTGCCTTTCAGCTCAGCTCTCTTTGCACCACAGCAATCTGTCACAACGCCTGTGTTACGGCTGTCTACCCACCAATTTTACTGTCTGTCTCATGCTTCATTTTTTTCTAACTCATAAAAAAAACCCCTAGGATACATGAAGTCCTTCGCTTGCAACAGAATCTCACCCACAACCTAAAGAGAGCAATCCAAAGGTTTCCAGCAAACAATATGTCTGGCCTCAGCCTTGACTGTCCACCACCCCATCGTGTGCTGTAGTTTTTTACGGTCACCTGGTGCATACATGAGCTCTGTAGATTTACCTCGAACCGTGTATCTATATAATTGTGTTACTTGTGTATGTATGTGTGATCACATATGATTCTCACTCTAACAATCAATGATGCAAATACCACATACAGAAAGAAGCATAAATACATTCCTTACTCTACTTTGTGAGTGCATATGTGTGTACATGTGTGGAATCATGTACATACGTGTGCATGTGTGTGTGTGCAACTGTGTATCTTTGTGTGTGCGTAGGATCCATGCTCTTGGTCAGCAGGCATTAGTCAAACATATTCTCCGCAGTGGGAATATTGGCAGGGTTAAGCCGATCGGACACAGGAGCAGACAGTAAAACGTATGTACTACACCACCACACAAACACACTGTAATGGATTACATGTGTCTGTATTGGGTGTTTCAGCAAATGTTCAGTCATGTATTGTTAAGAGGTATATTAGCTGTGTGTGTGTGTGTGTGTGTGTGTGTATGTGTACGTTTTAGCATGTCAGCTAAAAGTCATACCTGAACTTTGTCACCCACCACACCATTCTGCATGCAGTGTGTAGCAGCCTTTTAGCACATGCTGGATGTGTGTAATGAATTGTATGTGTGACTTGTGCTGTCTTTCTGATATGCTAGGCACGTCAAGCCTGCTTAGCATTGGCCCAGCCCCTATAGAGATGGCTTATCAGTGAAGGTACATATGGAAGAACAGTTTGCCTATGTCTCCTAACACCCCGTCAGTGAGAGAAAAAGAAATCCTTATCACATAGCCTTCGTCTTCCCCTCTATTCTCTTCCTCCCTCCCACTCCTCTCCTTCCACTCTCTATCTCTGTCTCGTCTTGGAGATATGCTAATCGCTGTGTAAGTATATCCTGTCAAATAATTACCATATATTAAGCTCTACTCATCTTGGCATAATTTCCCCTTCCGCATAATCGTATTTGGGCTTCTTCCTTCAAAAAAAGCAGAGGACAGAAGGGACTTACCTTAGGCAAGTTAAGCAAGTTAATCTTCATTGATTGAATATCAGGCTCATCAATGTGTTAACAAAATGTGTGTGTGTGTGTGTGCAAGTGTGTGCAAGTGTGTACATGTGTGCACATATGTATGTGCGTGTGGGATGTAGTGTGTAAGAAAATAAGGTCTATGCATTCATAAATTAATGGTATCAGTTGGCTGATTAAATACAGGCTGGGCACTTAAAAATGCATTCAATTTACAATATACCCTACTGTACCTACTGTATATAATATTTACAATATATATCTGTATGTAGGGTTCCTGCTTGAGAAATTGTAGACATTTACAGGTTGTCAAGGCATCCCTCAGGAATGGCAGAAAAATCTCACTGATACCTGATGTGTCGTTCCTGACTGGGGCTCTTTCTACTAAAGACATTAATTTTATAGATTGATCATATTTATATATATATACTGTGTGTGTATATATATATATACATAGCGAAAGAGAGACAGAGACAGAGAGAGAGATTGAATTTTTCAAAGGTTTTTTTTTGAAAAAGTAAGTTTCTGCACTGGCATCTGGGTTACTGATTATGTAGTGAGTCAGTTAATGCAGCTGTACTGGCAGAGACAACTGTGAGCTCTCAATATTATTTAAAAATTATATATATGTACAAATTCTTTAAAACACAAACTCTGTACCATCAGGAGTCACTACAGAGCTGTTAAAGTTGACAAATCTGGCTGTGTCGTCTTTATCAAAAACAGACAAAACCTAAGACACTTACAGTTTTGAAATTCTAATGTTTTCTTGGTTCCTCTCATCTTTTTCTTGGATATCTCCTTGTGTCTTCAGTGACAGGAAAGACGATGCAAAAATAAGACACAGGTAAGGAAACTTTGGCCAGTAGATATTTGTGAAGTACAAATTAAGATGGTCTAACAGAAGACACAGTCTTGACATTAGAAACCAGGACCACCTCTGCAAATTTTATCCTAACAAAAGAAAAGCAAGAAAGAATGTTTAAAAAAATTGTTATTTCTTGTCAAAGAACCGGGTTGTATCCCAACTTGACAGCTAGCAGTTACAAGGTAGGTAGTGATTAGCAACTTTAAACATCAAGCTGACTGTCTGACAGGGCAGCTTGTGTTTACAGTTTGTACACATTCACTCAGTGACAGCCATTGTTAGCTTGGTTGATTCCCTTTCCCAGTTTTGATGGTTATAAATAGCCTTATTGATGACATTGTCAATACATTGTTCTGTATTGAAAAATATATATATAAGTATATATATAAAAAACTTTTTGGAAGCAGTGGTATTGCAGCTGAGAAGAGAGAAAATCCTGGCTACACAGTAAATAAATAATAATAACAATATTATTATTATTATTATTATTATTATTGTACATGTGTGCAGGTTTCTATGTGTTGTGTGTGCATGTTGAATATGTGGTTTTCCTGGCCGGGATCTGTCATCCAGATGACACTGAAGTGACATTGTAATCTACATGACTGATAAATGCTTCATGTCATTGAAGCCAGGAGAGGCTCTCCATCGCTCTCAGTGTAGCTCTACATCAGAGAGCAGTGAACCTTGATAGGTGAATCTGCAGCTAGAGTTTTTCAAAACACTAAGGCTAGTATGTTTGGATGTTCTACTTAGTTTTTTAATACATTACACTGTGTTTTTTGTTTTTAAAATATTTGTGGTTCATGGGAGGCAAAATTAACTGGAATTATGGAATTTACGAACATATGTTTATCAGTCCACGAGCATCTGGGTACACACTTGCATCCATGTGTGTGTATAATTGTGTGAATATATGTGTGTGTGTGTGTGTGTGTGTGTGTGTGTGTGTCTGGGGGATGACAGCAATGGTACCCTTCCAGAGAGCCAGTGTTCTCCAAAGAGGCATCCATCTCTGGGGTCTTTTGTGTTGGGAGGAGCAGCCAAGGTCAGCAGCTGAAAGAGCTCTCTTTGTGGGTGTGCATGTGTGTGTTGGAGTTTGTGTGTGTGCATGTGTGCATGTGTGTGTGCGTGTGTTTGTGTGTGTTCATTGCCTCCGTCTAGTGACTCAGTAACAGGATCCTTGGCCTATTAATTGGCCTGACAGTGATAAAGGAAATGGAAGTGGATGCTATTTGTCTCTAATGCAGCCACGCTCATATTAGCCCAAAGACAAATGGACACTGTTTTCCCACTTGAGCTACTCTAATTTTTAAAACCCTCTGAGGGTGTGTGTGTTTTGTGTGTGTATGTTTGTGTATGTTTTAAAGTGTTTATGTTAGCTTTTTAATGCATTTACAGAATGTGAATGCATGTTTGTTTGCATTTTATTTAATATCTTTAAAACACAAATCACTAACTGTTATTTGCATGAATGTTCTTTTTGTGCAGTAAACAGGCATTGAATATGATGTAGTGATAACATCGCATTAAACTGTTTGTGTGTATATAGTATATGTGTATTGGTGTTTTTATCTGTTTACATATGTGTGTATGTGTTAAAATATGTCTGCCTGTTTGTGTAAATGCAAATATATTTATTTCTAAGCTTCTTATGTAAACATATGCATGCCTCAGACTCTGTCTTTGTGTGCATTTTAGTGTGTGTTAGGTGGAAGAGGGCAAGCAGAGATGAAAAGGGGGATGGTCAACACCTGGCAGTACCTGAGGTTAAAGCTCAAGGAGAGATTGAGGCCTAAAGCAGACTGCCAGAAGATGATTGGGGGGGCATTCAGGGTGAGTCGACAAACAGCCTTTATTCTTCAAATGGACTATTGTTAATGCTGTCTGTGACTAATGACCTAATGACACATTAGACACACACATGCACACACAAACAAACACACACACACACACGGGCACACACACACATACATATATACATATGCTCAAATATGTTTTATGCCGATGTGTGATATTAGCAAACAAAACGTGAAATACATTTCAAATTTTGGCCAGGCCCACTGATTTTTTTCCTTTCATCAGTGTATTTGGGTTTGGGTTTGGTCTTTTTCAAAGGCAGTTTATTTTAAAAATTCTCCCTGATGTGTCATCTACATTCATGTGGTGAATTTTTGGAACAAGGAGTTGTGCACCAGGTAAAGGTCAAAATGTTTATTCCAGTTGAAATTTTACAGTATGTGATATCCAACCATGCAAATAGTTATATCTACTTTATCTTTAATTTTAGAGAGTAGATGCTAAAACTTGTGTTGCCTGAATAAAATTTAGGCAAATAGTACTTTGTTTAGGCATACAGAGATTACATTATTAAAGTTGCAATTTGTTGCAACTAAGCTCTTTTATTGATTGGGTAAGGTGATCATTCAAGGCTGAACTCCAAACTTTTACAAAATGACTTGTAAACACGGCTACTTTTTATAGAATAATCATGTTATAGGTTGTAAAAATTAAAACAACACAATCCCTGATCTCAGAAATTCCTTTTTCCTCTCTGTTAAATGATGCTGCTTTTACCAAAGCTTTTCCAGCGTGTATAAAATGTTGCCCCTCCTTTCCACCTTGTATATTTGAATGTGAGCAATGTGTCCAGAAATAGGTATCCGTGTTTAAGTGTGTGTAAAGCGTGATAAGGGAGAATTGGATCTGATACAGAATGATAAAATACCTGGGTAATGTCTGGGTGGATTTTTATGTTTTCTGAAGGAGTCTGTGTGAGGATGTTATCTCCAGACTGGGAAGCCATACTTCCCCCTCCAGGGAATTCCCTGACCAACACCACCTCCCTGAGGCACTGGTTTTACTGGGTATAAGTCCACCCCCCAACACAACATTCCCATTAATACTATCTTCTTTTTTCCACCCATATTGGTGGAATCACTCCTGAACCATTTTTCAACCAGATACTTTTGTCAGTAAATAACTTTATCTCTTGGGATATGGGTAATTCTCTCTAGTATTATCTATATATTTTTATCGCCTTTCATTATCTTTTGGCTCAAAACCATATGGCAGATGATAGTGGATCTTGTGCAAGTACTAGAAGCCAGAATTCTCTGTCTTGAACAAAATGTGGATCAAAGGAAGAGTTATTTTCTTTTTTCTCTCAAATGGTAAAGACGTAAAAAAGTAGTAATAGAGAATAAAACACCTAGAGCTTTCCTGTGAAAGACACTTGTGGTAAGTTCACCTATTTATGTTATTAGTATCTGACAGCATCTTGTGTTTTTGCTTCCATTGACAAACTTGACAAACTGGCGTTAGTGATGTGCAGATTGATCCCAAAGTATCAATATTTCTGATCCCAACGTTCTCTAAGATTGATACTCATATACAAACAACTATATTTAAACTTAGTTATTTGGGTTGAGTGTGTATTTTATCATAATCAACTTGCTATCACCAGGATGGTCTAATTATACCTGGTTGATAGGGACTACTTCTCCTCCCACCTATCAAAGTCATGTGAGCACTACAGCTCTGTGAGGCAGCCTGCTTGAAGCGAGCCACTGAGAGCACATCTTTACATTTCCTGCAAAGACTTAACACTGATTATGGCTAATTGCAAAAGGAGTCTTGTGTAGGCTTACAGCCTGTTTTTATTTCCCTCCTCTGAGTACAGGATACAAAAAAAAAACCTTTTCTAAACCCTACCGAGAAATTGATTTATGAATTATGCATATAACATGTGTAAAAATAAGAAAAAGTATCAGTATCAGTCTCAGTACTGGTGATATTAGCCAAAGAAGTACTTGGTATTGGTTCCTTAAGGAGATAACTGGTATTGCACATCACTAACTGGCGTAACGGCAAGCTAGAACCTGTGGGGGTCACTTGATAGCCAGCTAACCAGTCATGCTCACATACATCGCAGTGAGCTAGCTGGCACTTTCTCAATAGACCAGTCTTTTGGAAAAAGTCCTTTTTTCCATGTTAATAGATAGTTTGTTTATGTATTACAACATAAATGTCCATTATCGCATTAACCGGAGCCTGTGGTAATATCCCATGTTTCCTGTAGGGTGCGCTATTATTATGAATTAATATATATTTGTAACGTTTTGTGTAATATTGTGTTGTAACAGCCTACGAAACAAATGACATTTGTTCATTTAATCTTAATTTTTTTAATCATTATTTCTATTGGTGATAATGACATTTGACTATATTACTAATCAGTTATAATTGTATAAACAAAATTTTGCTCAGCTCCTTTATTGTAAAGTTTAGTTATTAAGCTTATATTTTCCTATTTGCAAAATAGAATGTGCTTGTAAGCCAGTTAGAAGTCTTTACAAGCACAGATACACTGCTTTATGTTTTTTCCTTTTATTTTAATTTTTTTTAAGGTCAAATTATTCAGTGTCTGAATTGTCCTCATATTGTAAAGAACACTGACAAGCAATTGCATCTAGGTCTGAGGCTGCATCTATGCTGTGTGGTCTAGTCATGACCTGAGGTGTTTTAGCCCCCACCACCACGGCCCCCAGCTCTCTGCTCAATGCTCATTGCTAGACTATGTGTCTCATTTGAATATATTGATTGGGCCATCTGTAAGCCATTTATCTCCTTCAAAAGACCGTTAAAGGAGGCTTCCCCACCTTTCAGCCCGCCCACCACTATTTCCCTGACAGAGAGAATATACACTCACATGAAGCAGGGGACACAGACATTCACAATGGCTGAAGAATCACACCAAATATCCTCAAAATATTGAATTCTTCTACTGAAACATCACCTTTACACAAATAAAAGCAGCAGCAAAAGCAGCCGTGGTTGCTGCGATTTGAGATAAGGGCCAAAAACACATCATGTAAACACAGGTCTATGGTGAGCGCACAGCTCCAGCTTGCTTTGGGGAACCAAATACTATCTAATGCTTCATTTGGTGTTGCTGAAATAACCACCAAATAATGAAACCAATTATTGCATTCATATGGTGAATAATGCCTCCTTCAAATAATCTGCTTATCTGGCCTTGCCTCCATGGCTCTATGTGTGTGTGGGTGTCTGTGGATATGTGTGTGTGTATCTGCCTATCATCATAAACTGCACCCTGATGTCGCTGAGGCAGGGTTCTGGCACATCTGCAAGCCCCAGATATTCCTTGAACATGCATACGTGTTGTCAGCAGAGTGCGTGCATCATCATGATTGACTCATTCCTGACATTCCCAGTGGTAAAGCCTAGGTAAAAGATTACCCTCTAGTCTTGGACTACTGCCCACTGTACAGTTAAGATGCTTGAACACACACACATAAGAAAAACACACTCACATACAAACTGTGTGTCTCAAACAGGCATACATCTCTTTGTATGTAGTGCGTTTTACTGCCTCTTTGTTCCCTCTTTTGTCTCCATTCTTCATTCAAATCTGTTTTCTCCTCAGACAAACTGTTGGCGGGCAGCCATTTGCAAGACTGAGCAAGGGGGAAGCACAGAGCTAGAGAGAACCCAAGATGAAGAGACGGAGACAGAGAAAGGCAAAGGAGAGAAAAGGAGGAGTGGAGAGAAGCAGGGAAGCATGGAAGAGGGGAAACTGAGAGGGAACAACTGAGCAGGAAAAAGAAAGGGGAAAACAAAATGAAATGGTAGGGGTGAATTCATGCTCTGTCCCTCAACATGAGCACATTCGGCTGTTTCCTCAGCGTGGTGGTTGCGGATCACTCTCTACTCCTGCGGGCTTCAAGTTAACATTTGAAATTTCTCTGCTCCGACAAGGTGAAGGGTGGCGGTGGCTTTCCAGCAGACCTTGCCTCTGTGTGTAAGTACAGGGCATGGGCAGATGGTGGAAAATTGGCGTCGGCACTTGAACCATACGGAGCATATGCACATGGGGGAGTTTGCAAAGACCCAGGGCATGGGGTGCAAGGCGAGGATTGGTGCCTGCTGAGGCTGGCACAAGACACAACGCACTGACATTGGCACTGGTGAGGGCTAACAGTCCTCCTGAACTTCTCTTGGAAGACCCCAGAACCAGAGAGCTGGACACTAGAATGCTGCATTATATTTATAGCTGCAGACAAAATGTTTATGTAAAAGTCCACATTGTTTTATCATGCTAATAACAAATTTGGTCTGAAAGAAATGTCTTGTCCACTTTTAATCCCTGCTTATAATACTCCACAAATGCTGTCCATACTGTCTCAATATCTTCTTTATTGATGAAATTGGGGCTGCAGTGTTTAACAACTTTTGTAGCTTTTAAAAAGGACAATCCTACAATCACTCCCACTCCATACAGCAAAGGCAACTGTGTAGGGTTGTGAAAACATGCAAAAAAGCTCAGAAGGTATTGTTTTCTATTCTAAACAACTGCTCCTTCACTTTTTGCATGTACCACCAAGTACAACACCATGAATGCCTTGAGAGGAGACTGCTTGCAAGTGTGAGCTTTTTTCCACTTTTGAGTTTGTTACCTTTGTCTGTGCTGACACAATTTTTAGCCTCATTTTTAGTGAGGCCATAAGAAAAATGCTTTTGCCTTTAAATATGCTCACACAGCGCATCATATAAACTAGTTTGTTTGAGGCATACAGAGCCTTTATGTTGTCCAGGGTCATGGGGGCTGAAACCTACCACCACCCTGGACAGGCTGCCCATCTATCACAGGCTACTGTATTTAAAGCATCAAAACCATTCACCCTCACAGTTACACCGATGGAAATTGTCCAGTTTTTATTTTACAGACTTATTTGGGTATATAAACATACAGGAAATCTTTCACACACTATATATGGCAAATCAATAACAGGTAAGACAAAAATTCTGTAGCTACAGGAGCACCTCCTAGAGGCTGGAAGCTCTTAACACCCCACAATTTGAAAGTGCTGGACAAAATTAACTTATCATAGGGCATAAAAAGCAAAACTTCTCTGCTGATTGTTTAGAGGTATTTTAGGTCAAATTTTACTTCTAATTACTGCATGATAATCACTATGCTTTAAATGGTGACCTATCAACAAAGAAAATTAAAACAAAAAAATCATTTTTTAATTATTATTTTTAAGATCTTCATGGCCTTAGTATTATTTGAGAGAAAAAAAATAATCCCAGTATTTTTAAAAAAGTAAAGGAGTCACCAAAGATATAAGGAGAGAGTAAAAGAGAGTAATATCTCCATCCACAGAAAGACAGACAAACACAAAAGTTGACCCCAAAAGACACTTAAAAGATATTTTATTTCCTAATGTCTTCCAAGATTTCTTGGTGCGGACCAACAGTTATCTCTCAGAGCTAATTAGAGCTTTTAGGGTGAAACACTGTTTGTGTGCAGTGTAAATCGTTAAGTTGATGCACTTAGGACTTACATGCGAGCAGACAGGTGGTTTGATTCCTACTGAGATCAAACCTGAGATGTACTTAAGAAATTTTGCACGCATTATGTTTATATCTTGCACACATTTATCCTGTTAATTAACATTCTACTAATTCTAAAGCAATTTTTTGGAACCATTTTTATGAAACGAGTCGGACAGTGCTGATGTCAGGGAGGGACATGTGTGGGTCTTTCTTGAATCAGTTAGCAGCAAGACCATATATCTTCCAGACCAAAGGCCTGTCACAGAGGTGCTGCAGCATAAGGGTGCGTTATCAAAGTATGTACAGAGCATGTCCAGTATCAGTCAGTTCATCTCACTGAAGGATCAGGGACCACAAAAACCACAACTTTTTTTAAATTGTCAAGGGACATATAAATGATTAGATGCCGTTTTAAGGAAACAAAAGCAGAATCCAAAAAAACATTAACAAACAAGAAATAATTTATTTACTTAGTAAAAGCCACTATGGAAAAATGTAGTATGTAGTTCTCAAGATTTTATGATGGCAAATGTTTGTATAGGAACATGAGAATGTTTCAGTGAAAGTTATTGCTGACTGAAGGCCTTTTAAAAACAGAAGTTAATCATGAAAACTCCTGTTTTTAGTGTACAGTCCTTTTTTTTAGAAAGAAGTGATTTCTGATCTGCCTTGATTTGAATTTGAACGTAAACTAACCTTGGTAAAACTTTTGATCATTAATCATTCATGTAATGAGAATGATCATCAATGTCACTCTCTGTTGGTCTGAGTTCATCTTAATGTCCGTGCTGTTGTCTAAGCCTCCCTTGCCCTTTTTTAAAAAATAAAAATCAACATTCCCTGCTCAGATTTTTCAATTTAGAGGTGCAGAGTTTCCCTGACAAAGACTTAACTGCAGTAAAAGTGATTTAGAACTATTTAATCAATAAAAACAAGAAACTAATAGGAGTGGCAAGTATGACATGCAGAATAATTTTACTGATGGATTAATACTGTAGATCTGCATATTATGCAGAAATACCATGTAAGCCATTATTATATATATTTGGCAGCCCCATAAGTAAATTATTGGGCTATTGTTTAAGACCGTTGAGTACTTGCCTTTATGTGTTAATCTATAGCAAATGTTGAAACATCCTCATCATAATTCAGTTCAACAATGTATACATGCAGATTGCATTTTACCAAACAGCCATTTACATTTATTTTTGCACAACATTCCCCCAAAATTGACCACTTTGCTATAAAATATACTGTCAGATTCCAGCTTTTGGCCCAGCTTGAACAAAAATTCAACCTTTATTATACAGCTCCTCCCTGAAAATCAGGACAATGATGTACAAGTGTATCTCAGGCAAGAGTGTATGTTGACCAATCGATCTCCTCCACCCTGACATGTTCAGAGTCCTAGTGTCATTATGGCCACTGTTTGGTGCTATAAAACAGAGTTGGACAGTTCTGATAGCAGTGAGGGATATGGATGGGCCTATACAGAGTTAGACAGCAGCATTGCCATATATCTTCTAGAGCAGAGGTTTGTCATTGCCACACTTCTACAGAGGGGTTTGTTGTAGATGTTCATCAGCATGTCCACTATCCTTGCCTTGCATATCACTGATGTGTACCATCTAGCTAACTGTAAGCACATATTCAGATACACACACACACAACATTTCTTTGTGAAAACCTTATTTCTGTCTTGTCCCATCTTCCTATCACTGGCCCATGACACCTTCGTAAAACACACACACAACATCCCCCCTCACACACATACATACAGTCCTTTCTTTCTTAGATGTGTCTGTACACGACTCCCTGGCCGCAAATCCTTCAGTGGGATGGATGAGTGTCTCCAGCCCATTCATCATCCGCCTTATCCGCCACCCTCGCCACTGTTTTTATATCAGCCAGCAGTCACACTGACAACTGATGGCCCTCTCTCTCCCTTGCTCCCTTTTTTTCTTTCTCCCCCACAAGTCTTTCTTGGGCCATTTCTCTTTTTTCTTGCTCCCCAGTGTCCTACTTGCTTTGCTTGTATGCCTGACAGTGTGCATGTTTGTGGGCGTTCATGCACGCTTTCTCACCTCCCCACTTCCTCCTCCTTCTTCCCCCACTCGTATAGATCTCCTTCCTCTACCTCCCTCTCTTACTCTCCCTCCCTCCCTTCCTTATCGTCGTCCCCTCTCCACGTTCCTCTCCATCTATCTATCTCTCTCCTGTGCACCGTTGGGACCAGAGTGGCACCTTCAGAGCGGCCCGTAAAAAGGCCCTATAAAAAGCCCCAACACGGGGAAGAAAGGGTAATGATGAAATTTAACTGCTCCTCTAGGTGCACCTGGGGTCTGGTCCTGTATGTGTGTGGATATATGAGCGTGTGTGTATCATGAATGTGTTTGTGCGTACTCGGCGAGCATTAGGCCTGGGCACTGAACCGGAACTGCCCTGCTAGGGGGGTCAATGTCACGGCACCGCCATGAGAGTTATCGGTTTTTAAAGACACACTATAGATTTTGTGGGGGAACTCATTTACACCGGCATAAAATGGAAGGTGGCAGGGGAAGTTTAAACTCTAAAAATGATGGGGGACTGGGAGACTGAGAGGAAAATGGGTTCGATAGCTTGAGTGGCCTCATTGGTGTGATACCGATTTAACCCTTTGTGGAGGACAGACACTGATTTTAATCCTTCTTGCTCAGGTGGGCTGAAACAAAAACAAATCTAGGCTAGACTCAAATTTGGAATGTTATGAGTCCAGGTTATATACCTTTGTCTGTTCAGATGTAGCTCGCACTTTATTGCAGTATACTGTGTACAGTACATGTCTATAAAATCCATACAGAGTTATGTCCACTGCAGATGCCGAAATAGCATGTTGTTAAACTGATTCATGGAGTGTGTCACCTCAACATTTTTTAATGTTTTATTGATGCAGGAGTGCTATAACGTCAATGAATAGATCCCATTAAAATCTAATGGCGTTGTGGTGTATGTGTTTGTAGGTGCAAGGTAAATTCTCCAACCATGTGTGTGTGTGGTTGTAACCACATGCACCCTCAGGCCTGCATGTCAGGGCAAGACTATTTTCAGTTCAGTTACTGGCTGGAGCCCAGCACCCTCCATGGGCTCAGATGCTGGCTCAATGGCCTCCCCAGCCTTACCCTGCCTCCCTTGCCTCCCACCTGTCCCTGGCTTTGGGCCTCTGTGGCTTGCCCGCCGGCGTGGAAAATCAGCCTTTGATGGGCCTGAGGGGACTGAAGCAGGGGACGGCTGGCGTTGTGGAGAGGATGAAAGCCCTGGGAGAAGCAGCATGCACTGACTGACAGGGCTTGACACTGGAAGGGCCGGCAGCCCAGGCCTGGCGTCTTTCCTCTAGCAACCACCAGGCCTCAATGAGTGGCCTGCAGGGTTGAATCCTATACCCCCAGTATCTTCCAGGCCTCCAAGTAAGGAACCCTTTTTAATGCGAAATGTCCCGATCCAGTTAAAGCTGAACTAAACAAGATTAAAAACATGTAACATTGCAGAATTCTGATCTACAAAAATCATGAATTGAAGCTAAAACCTGCTAAGTCAGCTTGTGATAATTGTAAACTGTCAAGACTTTTGTATGGAAGCAGACATCATTTGCTGTAGGTTGTTTGATAGATCATTGACACTTCTCTCCTTTAATATCAATATGAAACCTTCCCACATTTTATTTTGATGAGTGCATCACTTACTTGACTGTGTTTTTGTTTCTTATCGATGTTAAAAACAAAAGTGCTCATCTGCAAACAATGTCAACTCTCTCCTAAATTTTTCTTCAAAACCAATTTCAAAACAAACCTTTAACAGGCATAAATGCAGGTTTGCTGGCTTATTGCAATATCTTTTGTTTTGTCATGTATCAAGGGGTTTTAATGTAAATACTCTTTATAGTTCTGTAACTGGTCTGACTTTCAGCTACTGGACTTAACAGATTTTTTTTTCAAAGCACTTAAATTTGAGAAAAAGTATTTTGACCTTGGAAGTGAATCAAGAGATGGGTTCTACAAAAATTTGGTTGTGATCTGTCTGCTTAGAGCGTTTTATCTGTGTTTATTTAGATAACCTTTTCTTTTATACCCCCACCAGATGTGGATCTCTTTAAATGGAATAATCAGTGCAGTCTTTGTGTCAAATTTGTTTGTAGTTTGTGCAAATCATTGTCACATCAGCAGTGAATAAAATGTCTTGAAGTGTGAACAGTAAAGCAATGCTGAGATTTTTAAAGGTGTTCACTCTAGTGTGATAGAAAGTTAGAAATTGGTTAAGGGGCCAGGTAGATTTTTTTCCACCTTTTGTAGGAAGAATTTACTTAAATTAATATAGAGACATGTGCAAAAAAGGTCAGGGTTTACAGGCACCAAAAGAACTTTGCCTTAACATATGAATTTTTATGGTTAATAATGTTAACTGTTTGCTTTGTAACGGTCACTGACAGGAGGTTACAGTCTGGTCTTTAACCGATAAAGAGAGGCATAAAAAAATGTCTTCCAGAGACACTTAAGGAAAAGAAAAGTTCATTGCAATGTTAATTTTGGTAGCTCTTGTGTGCGTTCTCTTAGTAATGGTCACTACGTACTCACCAACATATTTTCTTAGAGCTGAGCAGATAATCAGACAGGTTGTAAACAAACATTCAATTCACCCAAAATGACCAAGCAGATTTAGATAATCTGAATAAACTGCTGGATTGTTACCTGTATATCACCTGTCTGCTTAAGCTTATAACCCAACTGAACCTATTTGTGATGATGGAGTAATCATTCAAGTATTCAGCAACTATATGTGTAAAATTAGAACAATGCAAAACTGCAAAAACAGCCAAAACTACAATGAAACCCAAATTCTGATAAAACCATAGTGCTTCCTCAAGGCAACATCCTTGGTAGGACAGCTCTGGCTCAGAGTTGGTCTTACATTTATCAACAGGTTGGTGGTTCAGTTTGTGACTCTTCCAGTCTAAACATCAATGTGTCCAAGGACAAGATTCTGAACCTCAAGTTCTTTCCAATGGATTTCCCACAGGGCTTCGGAACACACAAGGTACTTTGCGTGGTAGCTTCTGTCATTAGTGCATGACTGCTGACTGGTGTTGTAAAGCACTTTAAGTGTTTAAAAAGACTAGAAAAGTGAATTTACAATTTATCCTCTGCTGCTTAACAAAGTTCCACAACAAGTGAATGGGACAGTAAAACAGGAGATCACATTAAAGTCATCAAGAGATATTATAATGGCAAAGCCGTTAGTCATTTTTTATAAATGTTGCCTATAAGCTTTGTGCCAAGCCTTTATCTCTGTGGTCACAGTTACCTTAAGAGACCACTTGTAACATCATTAGTGATAAACATGGATATTAACTTCTATGTTGGAGGCTATTAATTTATGGGATCTTTAAATGTCAAACAACTCACTTGCACCAGTCTGTGTCAAAGTCCATCCTGCCAATGCACAATCCAATGAAACATGTGCCATGCATAAATTACTTCTACTTCCTGCAAAACAGCTTACTGCTAAATGGATTAGGGTGACACACATATAAACAACACAAACATGCTAATCCTCATTAGCACTGCTGAAAGCCCCTCTGATTCAGTGGTGGATGGGGGGGCATGTAGCCAGGCAGAATGGTGGGAGGCAAAAAGTCAGTTGGCTCTTGATGCAAATGGAGCTCAAATCTGGAGTGCATACACATGCACGCACAGTGTACACACAGACAGACAGGTCGTGCGGTTTCCTCATGTCAGATAGAAGTTGATCGATAGAGGGAGTGAGTGTGAATGAAAGGAGGGGTAGACGATTAGAAGAGTGGCGGTAGACAGGGACCTTCAGCCAACAGTGCTGGCACACAACGCGGGCTCCCTCGTGTTTTTTGGATCTGACAATTCCAATGTAATAACAGATAAATAGAGAGGGCTCATCAGGCCACAAAAGCAAACAGCTTGGGCTTGCCAAAGGGAACAGAGGGAGTCAATGTTGGAGGGCGTGCATATGTATTTGTGCATGTAGAGAGAGGAGAGACAGAGAGAAAGAGCTAATGGCTGACATCTGGCATTGGCCGCCCCCATCTGAGTCCTGCGCTCCAGTTCCATACTGTCATGCTGAATGATAAAGCAAAGAGATTGCCTCTAAATCGGCACACTTGCAGATCTCCCGGCCAGCCCTGGAGGTATGGGCAGGAGAGCCTCTTCCAGCCATTCACTGGTTAATGTGCCAATTTGTTTCCCTGAGTGCTCGAAGGAAGAATTTATTGCCGTGTTCTGCGGCTGTGGGCAAATACTAATAAAATGCTCTTTTGCTGAAATTCACTTGATTGGCCACAGTAGGGACAGAGAGCTCGGGGAAAAAAGGAGACTTGGCCTCTGCTAAGGCAGTCTGCAGATGTTCATTGAGCTGTAGCACTGTTACGAACTGCCCCCCACAACCCATCAAACACTTAGGTAAAAGTATATACTATCATTATCTACCTTTTACTGATCCACCAATAATATCAGTAAAATACACTCAGTGGAGAAGGTTTAATCTTATTCTCAGGTCATTAATTACCAGAGTTTTATCAAGCCCCTCTACTTGTCATACAGAAACCTTTTTACCCTTTGGTGTCTGGCTTTCAACAAACATCAGTGTAAATCCATTCAGTATTTGATGTTCATTGCAACTGCTTCACCTGACATAGTAGATAGAGTGACTTAGCCCCCATATGGTTTAGATCATGAGAGAGAAGGGTCACACACAGCTCCTTGGGTTTGCATTGGAAATTGTCAGAACAAACACAAAGCTTACATTGTGTAGATCAGATACTGAATCAAAACTGTCTTTCTAGCCACTTATTGAGTGCATGTTCAGTGCATAGTGGGGCAACAGTGCTGTTAACCGTCTGGCATAGAGTTTATTATTTGCAAATTAAATACTGCATCTGCCTTACAATTTTTTAACAGCAAGTCGACTGACAGCATTCATCGTGCCTGGGAAGAAATGTGACAAAAAAAAATAACAAAGAGATGAAGGGGTGAGGATAATACAGTGGTGAAGCAGGATCTTAAAGGAGAGAAGGGTGGGATAAAAGTAGCTGGTGCTTTGGCTCCTGTTCCTGTGCCAGCCCTGAGTCAAAGCCAGTGGAGTTCTACCAAGGGATGCTCTCCGGAATCTGGCCACACACTAATTACTGGAGGTTTTGTTCAGGAAATTATCTCCATGTCCATTGCTGCATTTCACAGCAAATTAGCCGTGGAAATTCGAAAAACAATAAATAAGGCTGAAATTGTTCATGGGGGTCTCTGCTGATTGTCTCATTCACTTTCTTTGTCCTCCTCCCTAATGCTGAAGAAACTAAGAGCCCATTTCCTTTATTTGGGAATTCTATCTGCCCTCAAAAAAAAGACAAATAAAGGCTTTGTTTAGGTCGCGCTGTGTGGTAGCGATAAGCTGTTAGTACTGATGCCAGAGTGTGTAAAAAGCATTCCTAATGCTTTCATACCCACATACCTTCTGGGCTGTTCTCGCCATGTATGAGCACATTTAAAAATTAGCATATTGAAAAGGAACTATTTCAAACTCTATCTAAATATCTCTTATTAATCAGAAAAGAAAAAAATAGCCCTTTTAGACAGGGTAAACACAACAAAAAAAGTTATAAAAACCAAAATTAAAAAAAAAATAGATAGGAGCATTACTGTTTAAAGTATGTTTTGTGGGTTTTTTTCAGATTTTTTTTGGTGTGAGTTTTTTTTTTCTTTATCCAAATATTGAGCTCTATCCAAAACACTAACAAATCATGGCTTTTTATTTGCAGTAGCATATATTTTGGTGGAAACGTGATGCTGCCTGGTTTTTGTTTTTTAAACTGAGTGGAAATGTTGATTAATAAATATACCTGCCAATATGCAGAAATGGCATAACATCATATGAATCTGCAAGACAATATCTGCCCACAGCAACTAAAGCAGGACTAAACTTTGTTCTTTCATGTCTAAGCATAAGCAGCAATTTGTTAAGTTGACAAAAGATTGTGGGTTTGGTTAAAGACTGAGAAAATCAACAGTGATGTGAAAGGAATGGCAGGTAAGCAATGAGATGCCAATCATCAAACATATTCACTATCCACTACATGTGCTACAGAATGTTGCAATTGTTGAAACTCCGTCACTGGAAAAGACAACAACACATTACTGGTGAAGACTGATTTGACAGACAGAGAACAAAAAATGTAGGTATTTTCGCATCTTTCAGCTTCCGCTGTGTAGTCCATTTTGTTGGATCCTAGTTTCATTAAGGAGTTCTGATGAAAATTGACATTGACACATAAAAAGCATGTCTTCAGAACTGTAGAGCTCAGTGCTACAGTTTGCCCTAATTTAAAAAAAAAATGTACTTAAGAGAGGCCAAGTTAGTGGGATATTCTTTAATGTACTCATTTTCTGTATCTGTACCACATATGGACAAAGTGAGGCAGATTATTATATTCTGTACAGCTAATTCAAAATTGACAAGATTAAAGGCAATGAACACAGTAAACACAATGGTTGTGTCTGTAAAAATGGTTGTTAATGTTAGTTAATGTTAGTTTTGCGATCTTCCCTGGTCATCCTTATTTATGATGATTAAGGCAAAAAAAAAAGCCTTAATGAGCTTCTTTCTAAAAGACCTGTTTGAATTCAAGCTGTCATGATTTATCTATCCTAACTGTGATTATAATCTTATCAAAGGGAACCCGGAACAGACGCTGATATTTAACAACCATATAGACTCAAACTCAAAAAAATCCTCAGAAATGTACACATAAGAGTCAGTCCATGTCCAAACTTGTGTCCTCACCAAGTTGGATAAAGATGACATATTTTCCTGTCTTCTCCATGAACACGTCAGCGAGCATGAATGTCTAAACCCTGGGGGAGGGGTCATCAGTTAGTGACAGTAAGTGGGTCAGTCCATTCTGCAGGGTGCATGGGTTAGCATCCATACCACCCAGGCCTGGACACGCCCAGAGGATGAGCAGAGGAGAAGTCCGTGTGTGTGTGTGTGTGTGTGTGTGAGAGGGAGAGAGAGTGAGTGGGGTGGGGTTTAGGAGATGTATAGAGGTGCTATACCCAAATGACAAGCCCACTGGTCTCATGGCAAGGCACAATTAATGACCCGTGCCAACATTACAGGATGAAAAATCCCCACTGTCCGAGCACCGCCCGCCCAGCCTGGCAACTGGAATTCTTCATTAGGTCTGGCAATGGAAGAGAGGGTGTGAGAGAATGTGTGTGCATCATATCTGGGACGATACATGGAAAATTATAAGACAGTTTGGTGTGGTTCAGTCTGGAAAATGTGAATAACATTTACCCCAAACTAAATTCATACAGTATATTAATTTATTATACGATATACACATACATACACACATATTTTTATGACATTTGAATCTTTATTGGCCAGCTTCTGCTGAAACCTTTTTCATCTAAACTTCTGTCTACTCAAGAATTAGTCCTGATGAAGACAGTTCAGTGAGGTGTGTGAATTTTGCAAACAGGCAGATTGTAAAAATTATCAGATGTGTGTTTGAATTTCAGTTTAGAGGATTTTTTTGACAAATTTCAATGTTCAATAGCATTGTTTCTGTATTGACACATTGCTGTTAATAAATGAACATTATGTAGTTTGCCATTCAAGGTCTTTGGATCACAGCAATAAAAACATTAAGTTTTATGACAAAATAAAGTAGCATGTGATCATGTGTTTATTAATTTCATTGTTAAATAGTGACATTGCAGATAATTTTGAGGAATTCAATTCATTGTTATGTTTGCAGTCTTCCTTTCTTAGTATTTGACTGAGAGGTATTTACCTCAGAGGTTAGCAACGGGCCACAAAATGAAAGGCAACATAACTATATAGATACTACAGATTTTTTAATTGTTGGAAACTTTTGCAATGATATGAGTATACAGCTCAACAGAATAAATAACAAGGATAAAGTTCATTTTAAACATATCAACATGAAAATGTCTCTTCCTATATACTGAACTCTGTCAAAAGTCATTTTTGATGCCTAACCCCATAAGTGAACAACTGCTAATCAAACTAGTTTGCTTGACTTGATAACATAGGGGTTAAAAGCCTAATGGTAAGATCTGGCATAGACAGCACCAAGAAAGTAAACGGCTGACTGTAATAGATGTTACACTCACTTTAAAAAAGAGGGAAAAGTTAAAGAGTAATGATGGGTGGAGTTTATGTTAGCAGCAACAGCATTGACAGCAAAAACAAAACAAAAAAAACAAAAAAGCAGAAGTAAGTGAAAAAACACAGAGGCTAGTTACCAAAAAAAAGACCTTTAATGCAAAAAATAATTTTTACACAATGACAGACAATAATAGTCCGACATAAAATCCTTTGCAAAAGATACACCTTTGATTTTCTGATCCCATGGTCTTTATCACTGGATGGAGTACTGAGTTTCACATAAGTAGAGTATTATAAACAAGAAGTCGTAAAAAAGGAGCTTTGAGTTTTAAAGCGCATATTGGATAAAAGTGTCTGCTCAATAAAGGCCTCATTTAAAAAGGTCCAGTTTGTAATATTGGCCTATTATTACCCCCCAAGTTTAGGCAAACAAGGACACAGCTAGTATTAAAATATACAGGAGACCTATGGCAATGCTCATAGGTTTTGGAAAAAAAGTGAAACAGTTACTACAAACAATTTACAAAGTGTGCTGGGATGCTACTTTTTAATGTACCATATTTATCGCAGGATCCAAAATATCACTTGAAGGTTTAGTGTGTTGGATTTATTGAAATAACAGAGTAGAGAAGTAATATGATATTCCAAAGTATCATTTTAGTTTATATTCAACTGAGTTAAGAGTCATTGCTTTTCTGTGTAGCACTGCCATATTTTAACAGGAGCCCAAATTGGATGAATCAAAAACTGGCTCTGGATGGGGCCTTTCTCATTTTTCCTGAGTTTTGCAGCCATTGTAAGTTCTTCTACATGCTTGGGAGTGGAGGGTTAGGTGAGGGGCATTCAGTTGGTTGCAATGTGAAACCTCACCACAACTAATTCCAACACACTAAATCTTCAAATATTATTGATAAGTTACACAACGTGATTCTGTTGTAGATCAAACTTGAACTCAAAATACTAATTTTCCTTCCTACTCACTGTGTGGATATGAAAATGTGTATTAGGGGGTACAACAAACAAAAATCATGCAATGTACCTTTAAATAATAATGTATGGCAACAAACAGCTCCCTCCTCAGTTTCTACATAGATAGTGTCAGAATGTAATGTACAGTGTATATTTTGGGGTGGGGGAATGGGGGTGGGGGGAATTGACCCTGCTGTGGATCCAAAAAGAATAGGGTTTTCCCTAGTTGTGAGTCCAGTTTGAGACTCATCACACCTTTCTGTATTACACACACTTTACTATCAATCTACACTCAACCCACCAACCACTGAGCGTCATCCAATTCTCACCTCGTCGTTTTACCACAGAGCCACAGAGCCAGAAAACAAATCGAACCAATCTCAAGCGTGGAAATCACTCTCAAAATAACAACTGCAAATGTAGAAATGTATTATCTTCACCCTCCAAATCCAATTTATTTCATGCATATCTTACCATCTAAATTGAATACAGCATGTAGCTTGTATGGGAAATCACTTTGAAAAGACTTGCCTTATCTTATCGTTCCTATCTTATCCTGGGCATCTCGCTTTCTAACCATGCATAGGCGTCAAAGTGTGCAGGGCTCTGCTGAGGGTTGTCTCACTGGGTTTTCATTGGTCTTTTCACACAACATTTTCAGCCAGCTTCACCTAAGCCACTGTAAACTTTTTAAGGAACGTCCTGTGTCTTAGTTGACATTGATGAAATTAACACATTTTTAATTAAAGGCAATTATCAGATTCTAGATGGCTTTCAATTATGGCCAGATATACTTAATGAAAATACAGAGGAAACACCTAGAAAGTGACTGTTTGAAAACAATCATTTGAGATGGCTGGAAAAAAAGATAATTATTTAAAAAGCAATTACCACACTGTTGATAGTGCTTAATAAAAGTTAGCAGGTCTATTCAGAAAAAAATAAAATAATTTGAACAAATATGGAGAGTTGTTTATTGGATATGACTGACAGGCAGAATCTGGCGCTGGCTCTCTGGTTTCATTCAAACTGAGAACAGTGATGCTAGTCCAGTGATTTGAGATGTGGGATGGAGTTATTTCTCTTTAGACTAACTCAGACATGGATTTTAAGAAGTTAAGAATGAGGCGAGGTTGCTGGGGCATGATCAGGGTTGGTGATGAAGGATAGCTAATTCGTTTTAAAGGTTAAGCTACAAAATATGAAGGATTAAAGATACATATCATTCAGTTCAAATCAGTACTTGATCTACACACTGTAAGCTTTCTGTTGACAATTTTCAATGCAACGAGCACATCTCTTCAAAACATAAACACATGTGTGTAACAAATATGCTTTGATGCTGTTGCTGCTGTATTTGTTGCAGTACAAATACAAAGGACATGATACATCATGCTAGTCACCCATAACCTTCACTTACTTATCATGTTAAGGGTCACGTGGAAGCACATATGGGGAAGAAATTGGGTTCCGTCCAAGCCTAGTCCCAAGTCTACTAAGACTATTTAAATGTTAAAACTGTTTTTTTAATACCATGTTTAAGCTTTAATTACTTGTCTATCCTTTCTTCTAAATGAAAATCAGTCATGCTGCCTGCCCATTCACTACCTAGACCCCCACATGCTTACTTTCTGTCCATATCATGAAGGACGCTCTACTTCCTAATTTGACAATGAACAGTAAACATACAGTGATTTGCCATTTTCAAATGGCTAAGTCAAGCAGGAACATAGAGTCTTAAAGGCAGGGCTACAGATTCAGCGCAGAGAGCAAGATCAAGACAACTGTAGATTTTCATGAAAACTGATAAGGATATTTGTGGTTACCAGAGAATGATTCCTAATAAATTTGGTAACCACTTAACTTTTCTTCTGGTGCCTTGCATTCAATTTTTCTGAAAACATTCCAGCTCAAATGTGGAAGAACCATTCTGATTTGAATGGTTGGCTGAGGTGAGCAACAATATCACAGTGCTTTTTGGAGAGAGTTCCCAGGACTCAGCCCACATCCCAGCACATGCTCCCCAGAGGTAGTTCACAAACTCGGTGTGTGTGTGGGAGGTCATGGTGTGGTGTGTTTCAGATCATTCCCACACTGAACGCTTCACAGCCCTGTCCATCACACTGCTTACTGATCTACCTAAACACTTCCTCTCTCACACTCCTTCCCGACCCTTCTGTTGCTCCTACACTTCTCGGCCACCCTCATCTCTATCAGTCATAGACACAGACACAAACACAAACACACACAAACACACACAGAGCCCATGTGAACCTAAATTCTGTTTTATTATCTAAAACCTGAATTTAGGTGCGCAGAGCTGTCCCCTGCTGATCACTCCAGGAAGGTCACAGCCTCTTCAGTATCTTCTCTCTGTCGGCTTGATACAGCAAATGCAGCACTTGTATATAATTCATGGTATTGTATGATGTCGTCCTGCAGTCTACCTTTGCGGATAGGTTGCAGCATTCCAAAAACGTCCTGGGCAAGGCTCTTAGACTTGCAGGGAAACTTAACTTGCTATGCCTGAGGGTCCCTTTTGCACAATGACAAGGGGACAGAGGTCAGTTAAAAACACGTTACAATATGAACCAAATACCATTAATAAACATTTATCCATATTTGGTCATTCTTTGAAATTCTCTGTTTTTTAAATTAACTGACCAATTAACTTTACCTATTTACTTGGTACAAGTATTGACTCCAGGCCTACATGGCAGATGAAAGATATTTTACTGCTTGTAAAAGCTGAAACTACATTTTGGATATGCTGTAAATGCTGTGGTTACACATGAAAGGGTTTCCAGCTGGAGCCTCTTCCATCATGCAATCACTCAAATGTTAAAGAATTAATAAACTTAAACTCATCATACCTTGGACAAATAGTATGTTCAAAACAATAATTATATGTGTTGGAACAGAATAATCATCAGTTTTGCAAAAAAAGGGGCTATTATCAGCCCTCTTCCTGTTATTTACAGTCTTATTCATCCTATTGTTGAAAACTGTCCTATCTGTCCCTCTCTGCAACCCTGACAAACTGGTATGAACAAGCAATAATCATTTGATTTAAATTCATTCTATTGAGTAAGTATATTTTCACTTTGAATGAGAAAACAACTGGCTGGCCCTTGTAACCCTATCATAGACTAAATGGTCAACTGATAGAAGCCCTTCCCTCCAACCATAGTCAAAACTTTGTAAATGTTTAAAAATATGAAAACAAAAGCATCCTGAAAGAATTTAGTTAACACAAGCAACATTGATTTACCTCTCAATCCAATTCATAATGATATTGTTGTATCACTGGTAAACAGTTAGTCTTCAGGTGAGCTAAAAGGGTGTATTGTAACGCTACTTTTTGCCTTTTTGTTTTCTGGCATGGTAACTGTATCTTTCTTTCTATTTTACCCCCTGTTTTTTTACGTTCTAAATCTCTAATACTCGAGGAACAGAGGCATGCTGCATTACTCAAGCAACAGACAACTTCAGCATCAGCAGACCTCCAAAATTACATGATCACAACCACTGACCTGGTACATGTCTCTCAAAATTTGAAACACAGCCATATGCAGTGTGTGGCTTTTTGTTGATGACTGAGACAAACCAGAAATAAAATAGAAAACATTTTTTAAAGACGGCAAAACAACACATGTGCTCTACAATGACAAAATTTTGCATCGGACTGTAAAAGTTTATCATACAAAAGAGTCACTATGTCACAGCTTTTCCTTCTGCTATTGACTGTGTCTTCATGTGTGTTTGCTGTAGATGTGTTCACAGCTCCCACTGCAGTGTAAGAGCGATGGCAGCAACTGCATGGATGAGCGCCTGACTTGAGCATTGATGGAATAGTGGTTGTGGACATAGTGTACACAAACACTGATGAGAGGTTTTTTTCTCCCATCTTTTCTTTTTTTAAAACGTTATTAGGAACATGATGACACTCTGGATTTAATAAAACAGATACAGACTAATTTACTTTTTATTTATAAAAAAATCTATCCTCAAGATCTTGTTGCCCTTTCACTACAGGTGCAACTGGTGTATACACCTCTTACAGCTGTTGTTGCAGTTAATGGTTTGAGACCTTTAAAGAGAGTCCTGACTAAAATGACACTCTAAAGGAAAAGAGTTAAGATAAAAAATAACAAAGACAGAGATAAAAAAGGAAAAAAACCAGGAAACAGCAGACAGCAGACCAAAGTTCCTCCTGTCACTCCATTGAACAGAGGCGTCCTGCATCCTGTAACCCCCAATTTCCCCCCTCCTCCCACACTTCTTTGTGTTACTCCCCTCAACACACACAGACTCCCCCACAAATTCTTCACTCCAAACTCACTTAAGATTAAGCATGTGTGAAATTGAGGACTTTCTAATATGCATGCCCCCTCTGCTCACCACAAACACACACACAGACACAGACATACACACATGCACACTGAAACACACAAACACACAAAAAGCTACACACCCCAGTCCTTCCCAGGAATAAAACCAGAGGAAGGAGAAGTAAATGAGTAAGCAGCACCTAAGAAGTGGGGTAAGTCTGTAAAAAAGGAACTCCAATCAACACTGTCTTGTCAGTTTGATTACTTGTGCCTGTTATCGAAACATCCACATATATATGAAAATATAAAATACATGTATATGTTGAATGAAAAAGAGAGCGAGAGAGAGAAAGTAAAAAGAAGCCTTCTATTTAGGCAAATTCTTACATAAATATATTAATTTGCACTCTTTTATGCTTCCAAAAGAAACAAAGAAATGAAAAAAAAAATCCTACACAGTAGTAAGTGGACTGACTACGTAAGCTGTCAGCAGTGTGTTTTGCTGAAATGGTCTGTTACATGTGTAGGAAACTCAGTGCTCCAGCTAAAAACTGTGTTGGTCTCGGTTCAGTTTTGGACATAAACTGAATGACTGTCAGGTACGGGCCAGGCTTGGTTACTCGGTCAGACTCAGATAGAAATATGCTGTCTGCACGGCACTCAAACACAAACACACACAAACACAAACACACACATACACAGACGAGACTGGTTCCTTCGGTTTTGTTTATCTTGTTGTTTTTGACGTATGAAAGTCAGCTTGTCTGAATCTGCATTTTTAAGACAGTCAGCAGTACACAAGTTTTAAGGAGGAAATTCACATAATTGGCATTGACTGCTAATTTTAATCCCAGTTCGCCTTGTTAGATGTAAACAACACCATAAAGACAAGTTTAGATGGTTAAAAATGTGACTTTAAATGCCATTTGAGCTTTGACTTTAAAGGTCATTAGTATGTCTTAACACAGTCACACTATGACAAACGGGACCAGTACACTCGCTCTCTCTTCTCTCACATGGTGCTCTGCAAGATCAGCACTTTTACTTATGTATTTTAAGCTTAGAAAATGATTAGAAAATTTGCATGATTTAGCCAATACTATGTAAGCTTTACTGTAGGTGCATGCATGTGATGCTTATTTCAAGAAGTGCTGTAAGAAAAAGAAGAAAAAAGAAAACAGTGAGCACCGTCAGTGGGGCTGAACTGTGCATTCATGTAGTAAATTCTCACTCATGGATTGCAGTTTCTAGTAATGTAAGGTTTTGAGTGTGTGTGAGCTGTTTTTATGAATCTGTGTGAAAAAGAAGTCATTTTTGCTCAGGTGTTGCAGAACCACCATCATGTTGGGGTTCTTCTAGCGCTTGAAGAGTGTTTTATTGGCATCCTCTATCTGTAGTTATATATATTTCAATATGAGTTGATCTCATGTACACAAGTACAAAAAAAAAAGCCAAAAAGGATAAAGCTTATTAAAAATTTAGAAACAATGGTCTAAACTTCATGTTAAAGCTAAACATTAGTCAGCTAATGTGTTGTTTGAGAGCAACTTGATGCTACAAGCTGATGTTGAGCTTTTCATAAAAACTGTGCTGTTATATTCTTATCTCTGGCAGAAAGGAGTTTTAAAGACAAAACATTTTTTGTGTGTGTATCTCATGTATAAGTTAGAATTTTGCATATTCAAATCTATGTTTTTCATGAATTAATTCACTATAAACACTTAAAATACAAAAAGTTTATCTTTTCATTAAATCATAATCACATGATTTCGAATTGCTGAGCACATGTCTTGTTACCTTTTCTGGCAGATTACAGTGACCTGTATGTCAGACCTGGATTTATTTGGAAAATTTTGTTAGGAATATATTATTGAGGATAGTAGTTTTTTTTAAAATTTTTATTTTTAAAGGCTGTTTATTGCACTTTAACTCACTACAACAATCAGCATATTTAATGCTTTTATTTTTTTTAAATCCACCCTTGGTTTGACCTGACAAACAACACAACATAAGATTACGTAATATTAAGTTGACAAAGTTAACATGTCCCATGCAGAAAATGTGAAAAATGATAAATATTGCTAAATGAAGTTTTTCAGAAAACTATGGCTGCTACAGGAAGTGACCTCTGCTTTGCATATGAACCTCCCATTAGTCCAGAGGCCTGAGGTCTTCTGACATGCACAATATAGGAAGTTTGAAGTTTTTTGAAGTTTTCCTAAAATTAGCCACAGTACGCTACTAGTGACACCAGGCCAACTATAATAACAATTCCAAAAGAGTTGGGACGCTGTTTTAAATGTAAATAAAAACAATAAATACAAACAGGAGGCAATCAGTTGCGAGCAAACTGTGTTTACTGACAACAGTTTTGAGAAGTAAAATGAGATGAGACATTAAATTGTCTTTCTACTTTTTCCAGTTCAGTACATGATCAGTTAATTATCTCATTCTGTTATTTTTGATATACTGTATATAGTGTTGGTGGTTTGATCCCCAGCTCCTCAAGATCGCAGTTTAAGTGTTCTTGGGCAAGACACTGAATCCTAAAATACTCCTGATGGCTGTTCCATCCGTGTGTGAATGTGTGTGTGTATGAGTTCCTGGGCGGCAGGTTGGCACTTTGTTAGAGAATCCACCTGCCATTAGTGTGTGTATGTGTGCGTGAATGGGTGAATGCTGTCTTATGTTGTGAAGAGCTTTGAGTAGTCGAAAGATTAGAAAAAAACTCATGAGAGGAGAATTGTTAGAAAAGTCTATAAAACTGCCAAGAGAGGGGTCTAGAAGTTACAGGGGATGTGGAAAAGCATATCGCAAGGTAAAGTCTTTTTTTTTTTATTGTTACTTTTATTTTCCAATCCATTGTGGCCAGTGGAGGCCAAGCAAAAGCAGCTGAATAACCCTTTCTAACAACCACATTGAGTGTCTAGCATCATAGTCAAGTATCAGGCATTAGAGAGCTCCATTCTTTCCACACACCCATGACGTGTCTCAGAGTCCTCAAATCATCAGAAATCTTTGACATTATCTCTGCTATTGTCTTCCATCATGCACATACACACACACACTCTGTATGTGATTCGTCTGAGTTGAGCAGACATTTTCTCAGTGTGAGCGCCATCGCTGTCGTATTCCTTTGTTTGCTGCACATAACACACTCCCTCTCCCACTGTGTGGTAATATGGCTATTTTCTCAGTCAATTTGCCACTCTCAGCATCCAAGCACATGCAAATATGGAAGATGATACCGATTGGGGAATAGTGCTCCGCTGTGAAATGTGTACCAACTGTTTAAGTCTAGGTTATTGTTGGGCAGGGATGCTGGTAGTGTTTTCAACTCATGCCCTGCTTTGAGGAAAATGAATTTATTAAAAAAAGGAAAGATTCATATGAAACAAAGAACAAAGAATCAAGATTAATATTTGAATTTTAACCATGACAACCTCCTCTCAACATTTAAAAGTATGTTATGAAAAACTAACACTTAAATCGCCCTTTGTCGACTGAGAAGGGAAAAGACAGACTTCAATTTTAGTAGTGGTCTAATTACAATTAACTCTGTAGAAATTATGTAAAAATGAGATAAGCAGCAGAGGACATTAAATGTTGTTTAGTTGCATTTGACACTACTTTATCAGGTAAAACCAACGGATTTGTACTCTAAGAACATAAAAAAACATACATGAAGACTTTCCTAAAATTGATGCTACACAAATGAACATAGTCATTTATCTTAAGAAGACTCATTACACTGTTTCTATTGTTGAAATACAAAAACACAGTTCGCTTGGATCATAGATTGTTTTAAAGTGTTTTTTCTTTTGCAATTAAAGAAACAGACTGTTTAGTGACAGGTGATAAATCTCCTTCTTGCCATGTTTGTCATTTTAACAAGAGAAGGTGATGGTCACTCCCAGCTAACGTTACCTGAGTGTTTCTTCATAGTAAAAATGAGTGAATGAAGATTGTACGTTTAAGACAAGATTTGTTAACATCAGGCACAAGAAATGTTTTTTTTATTGACTTTGGACTGGATCCATTAAGGGATGGGCTGCTGTTGACTACTGTTGAGTACACTGTGTTGGCACACAATGTTTCTAGACACTGATTTGAACCTGTTGGCAGTAGGGTCATAGGGTCATAAATACTACTCTCTTAAAAATGTTGGGTTCAAAACAACCCAATATGGGTTATTTCTTAACCCAACACTGGTTAAATATTGGACAGAACACATGCTGGGTTATTTTGACCCAACAAGTTGGTTTGGTTTCTTTAAACCAACAGTTGGGTTGTTCATATAACCCAACCATAGGCTCAATTTGACTATACTGCTGGGTTCTTTCAACTCAATCAGTTGGGTTGCTAATTTCTAATTATTAATTTTTTTTTTATAATTTTATAATATTGTTATGGTCATTATTTATTGATTAAATATATTCTGACACAAAAAATTAAGAATAAATATTTATTAAAATTCAAAATTCACAGAATACAAAATATTTTAAGTAACAAACTTTCCATCAAAAATAGGGAACAGTGATTTACACAAACTCTTAGAAACTAAACATATGAACTATTTTGAAACATTTTTTAAGA
>JAQMCX010000052.1:1250753-1272353 GCA_029814765.1 Acanthurus leucopareius | reverse complement strand
TCTTCTCTTCCCCCAGGACTTCTCGAGAGGAACCTCGAGGGATTTGGCCGGGCCATAGCGAGACTTGCCCATCTAGCGTCCGGGCACTGCTAGCAACTGTGGGGGTCGAATGAGTGGGGGTAACCTGGGGGTAACGTTACTGATGGCCGCGCATGCGCGAACGTCAACCCAACATGTTGGGTAGTCCGAAATAACCCAACACAGTATAATGGAAATTACAACCCAACAGCTAATAACTCATCTCCCAACGACAAAAACCCAGCAAATTGGGTTCTTAGATTACCCAACTTAATGAAAACAACCCAATTAAACTAACCAACAGTCTCAACTCAGCTGTTGGGTTGAAAAAATAACCCAACATTTTTTAGTGTGTAGATATGTTTCTGAAACAATGAAATAACAGCTCTGATACACCTGATTTTTCATATGTTACTTGATCTAAATACTGAAGATATTTTTATTACATGATCAGCCTATATAATTGATTTAATGAGAATGAAAGTTTAACCGGGAGAGTGTGACCCCTGAAATTGACATGACGCGATCAGCCACAGAGAAGAAATCTTCCTCGGCTCAAGGAAAACTCATTCGACTTACAATTATGCATTAGTTATACAGAGCATAATTTTTTCCATTAAAAATGATCTTTGGCTTTTAGAGACAGTGGCTGCAGAGAGTACCCCAACCAGACACCAGATAAATGCTTTATTTTGGCCTGCCAAGTTAGTCATGAATAAACATCACTGACAACAGCTCTGTCATTAGAAATGTGTGAAAGTGAAAGTTAGCTCCAGCTAAAACTGAAAAGCTGCTGCCTGTCCAATCCTTAACAAATCTACCTATGTGCGTCAGCACAAGTACACAACTGCCAAAACAAATTCATTCAATGCATACTCACACACAAAAACATGCACACACAGAGTATCAGGAGATCAGTCAGCCCTGCTAGAGCTTGACTGGAGTTGTGACCTTTTGACCAGTGGTCACTTTATCTATCTGACTCGCGCTGAATAGCAGGAGGGGAGCTTTGACAGGGTTTCATTCAGTATTTAATCTGGTTCACCTTAAACACTTCCTGTGTGCTGCAGTTGAGTGGTTGCAGATACTATATATGAAAAAGCAACAAAAAGTCACTGATAATGTTGTGGTCCAAAGTACAAGGAGGTGAGTTATACAGCTCAAGTTACATGCATTTACAGTTCAATTTATTGAGTCATAATGTACAACATTTGAAATTAATAACCCCTGAGTTATTTCTGTTTCAGGTAATTGAAATTTTCAAGTCAGAACTGTCTAATAAAATGCATAACCCTTTGTTCAGTCATCAAGGAATGTTGATTTAAACTTGTCTTACGGTCGACCCATTGACTTGATCTGACATGCTCAGACTACTGCTTCCCCAAGATGAACAAGAACCTCATTGGCTGCAAGTTTAGCTGTGATGTCATTTCTGCTGTGTACCTTTTCTGGAGGACCAAGACACTAACTTTTACAAAGAAAGGATGTGTGTCCTCCAAGGTCTCTGGACATAGAATGTAGATGTTGGATAGAACTATTTTTTACAAATGCATGTACCAGTTTTTGTTTGTTTGTTTTTTCAATTGACTCCTACCACAATAAGCAAAGCAGTCAACCCTTGTACACAACCCTTTTTTTGATTTTCTTTATTATATCAAAACCTAAGCATTGCATATCCAAAACATGACAACCACTGTTTTGTTGCATACCATAAACCATATCCATATATTACATCACACATCATATCCATATATTACATCACACATATCCAGGTGCAGTGGAGAAAAATCTCTTCCTCTGTAAAATAAATTAAACATCAAAGAAACATTGGACTACATAAAATATATATAGTCTGGAAGATGATAATGAGATAGATTGTCCTTTGTCTTTAAAAAGCTGACATTTTAAAAATCAGTGGTTATCACAAGAGAGTAACACTTCTTTTTTAGCGGAGTTTAAATCCCACTGTAGACATCAATATTGCAAATGTGATTATGTAATATTTTAAGATTTATATCAGGTAATTTTAAGGTGGCTCAACTTACAAATTATTAAACGATAAATACCGAACAAATACTGAGAGAGAAGATATTGAGAAGAAAAGTAAAAAAAACCCCAAAAGACATAAAAACAGCAGAATGAACTAGCTGAGCATTAATAAAGGTCCATTAGTAGCAAAAACCAACATATAGCCAACCTTGACACACACACATGCACACACTCCTTCTCCACACTGCCCCCTACCGCTCAGGTACACCCCTCTGACTCCATCCCCCCCAGTTGCTAGGCAACATGTTCCATGTGTGGACACCCACCTGCCTTCAGGCTTCAGCGCTCTAAATTTGGTCTTAATTGCAAATTGAGTGGGAGAACAGGCCGACGCTGGCTGAATGAAAAGCAGGCAGCCGAGGCTCCGACTGCGGCCATGGAGGCAACTCAGCTGCCATAAAGTGACAGGGACAGCAAGGAGAGAAACAGCAGGGTTTACATATACACAAAGACACAAATGTAAGCAGGTGCGTAAATGGAAAAGCAAAACGTATCTTAAGTCATAGTTTGGGTTCTACAATGGAAAAGGTGAAAATGTTACTAGAAAATGTTGTTAGAAGTCTATGAAGTATTGTATCAATGCCATTCAGTTTAAAATGACAAAAACAGTGTTGATATTACAGCTGACTGAGACTACAAGACAGATTCCAACCATACTGCTGGCATCAGCTGGGTTTTAACAATTCAAGGATATTTTTACATTTCTTTTTTTTCTTTTAATTTTCTCATTGCATTTTGAAAGCTTTGCTATGATACGACTATGTTTGAGAAGTCTAGGCCTAAAACAAACGGTTCAATTGGATCTATACAAAAATTTCATCTAACAAAGACAATTAGCAACAATAGTAACCACAAACCATGTAATTGGAACACTTTTTTATTCCAAACCTGCCACATAGAGAAACTTGGTCAGGATCTCAAAAGGATCACTTTTTTAAGGCCAGGCTGTTAAGACAGGCTGTTAACGTGGTTAACCTTATAAAATGGTTGTTGTTTTAGACATGTATAAAACTTTATGATAAGGTCACAGTTTTAGATGTGTAAAACACAGTTAAACTGTTAAGATTTTATAAGGTTTAGGCAACAAAACTACACTAACATTGGGACAAGATGGTTTACTTTTGCTTATGCGCTAACTCAAACTCAATCCCCTAGCTGAAAGTGCTGTTTGTGACCCAACACTCAATCATAACCTCCAACCCTCTGAGATTTTTTTCTTTTTTGCTCCTTGTACTTTTTCAAGTGGAACATTGCTGTCAAAGTTAAAATTTGCTTTAAATGGGCTTATATTGGTGACACAAGAACGCTAAATGGGTACCCCGTTCTGTAAAAAGTGATGTGAAGGGATCCTGACAAAGCTGCCGTATGTGATGTGCTTGGAGTGAGAACAGGCTGGTAATTCAGGACTCTAAAAATCTTGTAATTCATCATTTGTTCTAGTAAGAGTCTGTCTTTCCAGGCACTGGAAATGCCCCGGCCGTTAGTAACCTAAGTTTGTCTATGCAGAATATGAGCAGCACTTTGACTCCTGATGAAAAAAACATGAACAAACAAACGAAAAATATTAATTCCAAGACCATGTTCCTGTTATGCAATATGCACTAAAAATGCACTACTTCATTTGCTTGACTGCAGTTTCTTTGCCTCGACTTGTCTTCAAATGAAATATAAAAAATATATTTATTTTTATGGTTACTCAAAGCATTTCTCTGGTTTCAGGTGTGACTGATTACAGCACAGGGTTATGTTATGGACGTGTGTGGTAAGATGCAACCTTGATTTGAATCATTTTTACATATTTTTTAATCAACATACCACAAATATGCTTTTAAAGTTATCCTCATAGCCTGACATAAAACTAGATTGGTTCATAATATAATGAGAGTAATAGAAGTATCCCACTGATTTACAGCAGCAATTCAGCAATAACATCAAAATTAATAACTAATTTTTTCTACATAACGATGATGATGAGTTATTTTTCTTATCATGAGTTGAACTCCTAGAAATGTCTCTCACAAAACTTTCCTGGCTTTCTGAAGTCTCCTTTAACTGAAATATTACAGATACATTGACAGGCCAAAAACTCTTAAGAGAGCACATATCGGAGAAGGGCCCTGTTCGCTCAATTCAATTACCACAGCCCTATACACAATCCACAAGAGACAACAGTGCACCGGATGCTCATTTCAACTCCTCTTTCCCCAAATCCCCATAGAAATCTCCTGTGGTCGGACAATGCACTTTTTCCCATTTGAAAAAAAAGAAAGAAAATCAATATCTGGTTTCAATACATGTGGAAGCCGATCAATAACAGCCCCCGCTCCCTTTTTCTCTGCCATGCCTTTCCTCCAGTTTTCCCTCCATCTTTGGCAAATGGTAAATAGAAACAATGGTGTATGGTTATTGGGAGGTCAGGGTGCAGCCGGAGGAGAGAATAAGGCTGCTGATGAGAGTGCTTGAGCTGGAATCACACAGGCATCAATGCCGTTAACCTCTCTGTGGAGCGGAATGGACAAAAGAACTGGAAAAACGCGTGCACACACAGAGGAAAAGGCATGCACATTTAGCCTGCAGGAGAGAAATCCCATGTTTAAGCCTCTGATTTGGTTGTTTGAGGTTGATAAAGACTTCATTTGTCTTCCATGCATGTGAGACTGAGATAGCTTAACGGTGATGATGGCAAAAAGTGTTGGGAAAATAAAGGACAGTGATGTATGCTTTTAGGAAAATTAATTAAATAATTCAAAAGTTGTGTTGAACTAAATAACCTTTTTCCTATTTATTTTCCTATAAGGCACCAAGGTTACTGCCAAACATCAGGTTTTTGAGGATTTCTTCATATATTGGAAGGAGTTTTTAATTACTCCTTGGTTCTCTTCTCACAAATTTGGTGCAAAATGAATGATAGAATAAGTCCCATTAATTCACTTATCAATCCAATTCCTTTTATTAGCAAATGTAAACAAATACATTTTTGATGTTTTAACAGAGGTTTGCCAAAGTGACAGTTCATCTTGTTTTACCGATCACGCTTCAAGACCATAAATAAAAATCATATCAAGCATGTTTGCTAGAAACCAAAAAGGGGCACTGGAGGGCAATGAATCTAAAGAAGTCAGACCCTCTTCTAACTTTACAGCAGTGGGTTTCGAGACTTCTTAATGACCTTACTGAAGAGGTACTGTTATGTAATATTTTATTTTAACTTGAGCCCAACACCACATTTAGTTTCTTAGAATACATTCTTTACAATAAATGTACCTTATAATAAGTGTTTCAGTAGCATTTCTGTCTCTCAAAGAAGGATGTAAAACCTGAGAGGCATGCAATGAACAGACAACAGTCTGTCTAAGTAGTCCTTTGAGAGCAGCAGGATGGGTGCCAGCCAGCTTGGGCATTATGTGGTCCTCCTCTCAGCCCGACAAGGACCCCTCTTATCCTGCCTGTCGTGGCTATGAGAGGGCGGAGGGGGGCACAGTGGGGGCCCTAAGAAGATCTATGGGACCCTATGGTGCTGTTGTCTAACAAAAAAGGAATTACAAACAAATTGCTGAGGGCCAGCACATAATTTCAAGACTCATGGCAAGTTTATGACTTGCTAATGTTCCTAATTACATGGCCGTGAAAGACTTAATTAATTGAGGGGTGCAAGGGGGATGCAGTGAGGGTGGAGGGAGTTAAGAAGAAGGATCCAGAGGAAAGTAAGGAGGAAAGGAAGAAAACTAGGCCCCAAAGTAAGAGAAAGAAAATAAGAGACTGATGAGAAAGAAAGTGGTTGCCTGTGTTTGTTATCATGGTTCCAGTGCATTGGTTTTTACTGCCTGAGGAGAATTTAGTGGCTCTCACTATTGGGTGCAAAAGAAAATGTGAGTCTCCGGGAAACGCGACCATTACGATCAACCCCTTGCTGATATCTAATATGCCCCGCGTTCCCCCCATGACTTTGCCAAAGTGTCTGTAATCATATTATTGTAAATGTTGGCGCAGTTAATTGCATTGAGAGGAAAATGGGCTACGCTTGGCGGGTTATGGGGAATTTTTTGAAAGTTTGTTTGCCCTCTGGAGTATTGGAGGCACTAATAATGGTGGATTGGAGGCGAGTGTGCAAGAGAGAGGAAGATGGAGAGAGGAAAGAAGCAGGAGGAGGGCAACACTTAACCAGGAGTGTTTCTTCTTTCACCGCACAGTCTAATATGATTTCAACAAATAAAGAAAAAAGAATACCGTACTTCTGATGTGGATGATTACTCCCAACTGTAAACTCAGCAGCAACTTTTAAGCAATTGATGGGTGTTGATATACATGAAATGGACAAGAACTGTGTCAAGTATTACGACAATTCATACATTACACATTGTTTAAAATGGAAAAAAAAACTGATCTTGAATACAGCTAAAGGTTTATTTTGAAAACAATGTATAAAGTACCTCTGTAACATGCATTTTATATTTAAATACTGGCTAATTAAATCAGCTCAGATGTTTTTTTAAACTTTGTTTGTGAAAAATTGACATGATAATGTCTTATTTTAAAGGGACTTTTTAGTCAACATGTTAAATTACCATTATTATTTATATTATTTTTATTGAAAAAAAAAAGTTCTGCACACAATTTCTGAAAAAGAGGTGAACAGTGTTTGTTCCATTTTATATGCCACCTGGACAAGTTGTAACTGACTGAGCCTCAGATTGTCGTGAAGTGGTGTGGATTCCATCCTTGTTGCAAAACAGTGATCCAAATCTGAACTTTAGCAAGGATTTACTTGTTTGGTGAATTTTGAGAAGGCTAAAGCACAAATTAGAACACATCTCTCCATGTCTGAGCAGTTGGAAGTGCCCGCCTCACACATGTTTCATCATCTGCTTATGTAGGCTCTGTGTGGGCTGGCTGGGTGTTGCCAAAAATTTGCCAGATGTGCTGCAGTCTACAATCAGTCCAAGGAATCAGCCTATTGTTATAGTGTATGAATCTGCACCTCACAATTTACATCCCAAAATAATGTAAGATGCTAATGCAGAAAGTAGGATGTAGGCAAAGAATAAAATTTAAGAAGGGTAACGGTGGTGGATGGTAATGTGCCAAATTTGAGGCTGGGGACGTTTTTGTTGCCTAACCCTATAGATATCTTTGTCATTGTTGTTGTTGTTGTTATTATGTAAACTTCTTTGCCTAACCCCCAAAATATTAGCTTATATCAAAAGCTAACTCCATGATGTATATTTTATCAGGAAGTCATTGGAAAGTTTGTAATAGACATGGGGGCTCCCTTGCACACATACACACACATTACATATGGACATGCTCTCCTCCTTTGGTCATGACAAAGCGGGCAGGCCGGGCAGCACAGAGGCAGGCCCAACCACTCTGGGCTCACCCAGGGAACATTAGTCATTTTCCAGCTCATTGCTGAGGCTCATTTAGCAAAGCCCCCTCCCGACCATCATCAATATCTCTCCTAAAGAGGCCTATGAGCTGGGAAGGACCAGGCTGCCCTAACCTGCTGTGGGTCACGCTTCGCCATGCTTATGTTGGATAGTGCTTGGAACTAATGAGAAATGACAAGAGGCTATCCAGACTCCTCAATTTTTTTTGGAACCTGTTGCGTGGTCTTTCTTTTAATTGTTGCCTGGATGAAAACTGTGCTTGCAGGTGATTAATACTAAGTACTGTGAATTTATCTAAAATTTGATTAATAATAGTTAAGAAAGAATGTTCTTTATGACCACAGAACTTAACTACTGTGACAAAACTGTCCTCAAAAGTTACCTTGGCTTAAAGTTAGGACCTTCCCTTGAAAAATCTAATGCAATTTGTAGAAATAATCATTCAAGTATAAAAAATAAAACATTCTTAACTCATTTAACACATTTTTTTTTCTTTTTTTTCCTCATCTGGACCTTTAAACCATGTCATATGGTCTCTATCAGTCATGTAAGGTTGTGATCATGATGGACCTGTTGACATGTAAACTCACAAATAATAAATAAAATAAATAAATGTATAAAAAAAGCAAAAATCCTACTAAGGGTCAACTTATTTCATCTTGTTGTGAGAGTTTATATTCCATAACCCTTAATACTGTGTCAGCCGCTACCAGTTACAAGCTCACAACAAACAACATAAATACAAGATGCTAACTGCACTTAACACTTGAAAATGTCTGTCAGTTATTGATTTTAGTGCGCATCAAACTCCTCATCAGAGTTTCACACGTTTGAGCTTTAGTCTGAGATTCAAACACGGAACCCATTGCTGAATTTCTCCAGTATTTTTTCCTTCTAGACACCTTGATGCACACAGCTCTTCCAACAGTCAACCTAAGATAATCTGCGGTGGTGGGAGGAGCACAAGGACTGTGATTCATGTATCTAGAATTTTTGACATCTTTTCTTTAGTTTTATGTAGATGTAAAGACAATGATTATGTAAAAACAGTGCTAAACAAAATACTAATCACATATGATTGTATTTTACATTTACATGTCTGTAAAGGGATTCTAATAAAGCTTTTTGGTACAGTCTTGTTGAATAATGGTTCTATTATTTATTGTGCACAACACTCCTCAAGTCCTTTCTGCAGGCCATGCAGCCTTTATATATGTAGGTGAGCCATTCATTGCTTAGATTGCTCAGTAGCAATCAGTCAGTGTATGCAGATCATCCTCACATCATGCTAACCTTAACCACATTTTTATGGCACTGAAGTGGGTCTGTTGCTGGTTCTCGATGGTCATACACTTTTCTTCTGTTTCTTTTAGTAAATGGAAAATCCAATCTCGCCTTTGTGAACTGTGAATTGCAGTGAATAAATGAAATTCAACAGCAAAAAATGTAGCTAATTTTGTCTGGTTTTGGGATAAAATCTAGGAGAAGACTGGTTAAAAACTAATCTGCTTTTTTTTAAAATTTACACTGGTGAAAACAAAAAACTTGTGTGACAAGACAAGAAAATATTTCCTGTCTAAATTATTTATTTATAATATTTAAAATATAGCATTTATTCAGCTGAAGTTGCCATTTTCTTTTAAAATTCAACCTATTTTATTAATTCACAATTTCTGGACTAATTAAGAAGAGCAGCCACATGTTGTAGATGCTTCACAGCAAGACTGATGCTGCTCAGGATTCATTTTTAATCCTTTCTTATTTATCGCAGATATTCACTGGAGAGGGTGAGAAAAGAGAGAGAAGAAATAGGCAGAGCAAATGAGAAGGAAATGGAAGAAAGAGTGATTAGGCATCAGCCAAAGCTCTCAAGTGAAAACAAAGAAATGCTATTTAGAATGGGTTATTTTGAACATGGCTTTAAAAAGAAACCCATGTTTGTTTCACAGTCAGTACACGTTTCTTTATGACCTGGCTTTGTGCACACAGGGACAGGAAAGGGTCTTAAAAGTATGTGGACAGTGGTTTCCGCATACTTTTATATAAAACCATATGGGGGAGATTGAAAGAGTATTTAAGTCTTCAACTTGCGTAAAAGTAATGTTATTTAAAGGAATTTTACTGAAGTAAAAGTACTTCTGTGAAATGTGCTTGAATAAAGGTATACAATAAGTCAGATAAAATATAATTTGATAAGGGTGACAGTTTAACAATGGAAAGAGCATGTAAAAAAATAACATTATATGATGATACATGATGCTGCTGTTAAATTAAAGAGCACCAAATACATTGTAATAAAAGTCAACACATACACAAGCGGAAAAAGATAAGCCACCGAGTCCTGATGTCAAGCAACAATATATTCCAATTCTATGGAAGGCACTTTGCAGCCAGTGCATAAAACTGATCATATTACTATACCACCACCTTCCTTCATGTTACTCTCTAAATTAACCAGATAATTTAGACTAATGAACATAAATACTAACAATAACGAATGAGGTGAATATATGTGTATTAAGGTAAACAGCCACCAGGAAAGCAACATACTATCATCAGTAGTTAAATTTAGACTACCACAAAGGGCAGAGTAAACAGAGATGGAAGATCATAGGTCGAATGACAGGGGGGCAAAAGGCATCATCCAGCTGTGTTAAAATGCTGACTACAGTACTGTGTGATTGGCAGCATCACCTCAGTACGACTGGCCCTCCAAGGTGTGCTTCCCATCCATTTGTCCTTGAACAACTTGATTTGACCATTACAGTTTTTACCAGATGTGGACTGCATTATCTCATTTTATCAGCATTTCCATAGGACTGACTATGCTTTGATGTTGGTTCATCAAGGTTAATAAGCATTTGGTAAGGACAAAGCTGTAGACCTCTAATATCTTTGCCAGTATTCAGAGGCTGTCTGTATTCAGTTTTTCTTTTCTTGAGGAAAAAAAGAAAGCATTTCATTTCTCTCACTCCTTTTCGGAGGTGCATCACATGACAATTGAGAAGCATTTGAAGCAGCAGTTTGACCAATTTACAACTCTGCATATAAATCAAGAAAACAATGTTATCACAAAAAAAGCCTGCCAGTTTTATGGTACACAAATCCAGGACATAGATGTTCCTGTTTTGATGATTTGTGATGTAACTTGGAAATGATTATGATTGAATGATTGCTTTATTACAAGTGTCAGAAGGTTAAAGGTTACCAATCACCATCTGTTTATTTACTAAGCGAATGCTATGTGAGTGAGAGCACTACAAGTATCAAGTCTAGGTGTGTAAGTTGTGTAGCAGATAGTATATAGTGACTATATACTGTGCAGTAACATAAATGTGGAGATTGTTGAGGTTCTGATGGCTCCACAGTGCATCTAGCTGAAAAGGCATGAAAATGAAGTGGAAAATGCATATGATTAGGCAAATACAATCTCCTTAGAACCTGTGTGTGTGTATTATGAGTGTGTGTGTGTGAGAGAGCTTATGAGCGAGAAGCAGATAGAGATAGAGAAACCAATGCACTCTAAACACATGATTACATCTGCATTTTCTCATCCAACATTTGTTTTCATTAAATTGTCATTCCGGCGTATTTGCTTCTGCATTCCTACATTTCACAGTATTTGCATCAAATTATGTGGTAAATGATCCACAAACATTTACTAGACCTAACTTATGTAGAAATGCAGCATGTTCACTGGTTACTACTGCTTTTTGCTTTTAACATATGATCACATTCACTTCCACACTCAGATTCAAGGAGGGAGGATGAATTAACCTTTCTTCTTGAGACTTTGATATCCTAATGTTTGAACTTTTTAAAGCCACAGTTTATGTTCTATCCTCTCTTAAACTGAACTTAGTTGTAGCATTGTGTTCTACTCTGTCGCTTACATACATTAAATTTCCACCTAGTGCTCTTGGTCAACAGTGAACATGTTCTAAAGCACTGTCCATGTATCTATTTAGTTGTTTTACTGAAAAACAACGTAAAATCCCTGTTATTTTGACAAAAAAAACCTCTAACAATCTACTTGGACTCAAAAACATGATTGTACTCGTACAACGAATAAACAAAATTTCTCATTCCAAAGGCAATTTTGCACACAGGCAATTTTCTGTGCCTGTGGGCTACCTGCACACATCTGTTTGCCTATTATGGTGGTGAATGGGGAGGGTGGGGTGGCACTGGTATTTTTTTGATCATATCAACAACAGCAGGGACATGGGGCATCCATCATGACCTGACCACCTCTCCCGCTTGCACGTACTTGAACGGGCCCCACAAGTGGTAGCAATTTTCCATTTTCATTTGTTGACCACTTGACCATGTGCTTTCCCCGGCTCCGGCAGATGAGCTCTCATTCATGGACGACTTCTGGTCTGTACCCACCTGCAAGCTCTGCTCTGATGCACTGGTTGCTGACAATAGAGTGCAGGCTGCATATCGCACACTGCTGCAGAAACATATACAGCTCCAAAGAGACCCACAGCTGAGGAGGAGAAAAGCAATGAACAAGCACCAACAGGCGTAAAGATGTATATATCCTCAGTGTTGATGTTGACTTTTACACTGATTTGATCCAAACTAACATTAATGTACTGGCATCAAGTTTTATAAATGTGTGTGGTGATAGCTCCCCTTTTATTGGTGTTGGCCATTACTTTATCACAACTAATTTATCTTTCAGTTGTTTAATAGCACAATGTAACAAGTAGTTTTATGACAAGTATAAGTAGCTCCACATCTGCTAAGAGTGTAGTAAAGGTGCTTTAGAAATGTATTTTATCTGAAGTAGACTTCATTTACATAATCAAAAAAATATTAAAGGGAAATGCTAGGAATAGCTTTGTACATATGTGTGTACCAGTGTGTGAGATGGTGGATTCCTTCTAGGCCTTCCGTGTATGACAGCATCCTGCTCACTCATCTCTCTCTATATGCTGGCTCCGCTCCCTGGAACCACTTGCTGCTCTCCCTCTGGCCTCCTCCTCTGCTTCCTCCTCCTCTCTGTCTTCCTCTTGTTTTCCTTCCATTCATCCAGCATTTCCCCCTCTCCAGTGGCCCAGACAATAGGACCTCGGCTGCAGCCAGCCGCAAGGCCCCTCAAGCCGACTGAGTCTTTTCACAGTGAAGCCCAAGGGCTCCAGGGTAAATCCTACAACTTGGCATCCTAGCGTGCCAGCTAAAGGGATGCCAATGTCCACCAGCATTGCTGCACTCCTCATGTGCAGCTCTCTGTCTTTGTTTTACAGTGTCTGTCTCTGACTGTATGTTTCTATCTCCCGCTTTGTCTTTTCGATTTCTTGGCTTCTCCTTCATCTTTATTTTTTTCTTTGTCTATCTTCATGGCACCCAGTGGAGTTTTGAATGGCTAATCTCTACAAGGTGTCCAGCATGTAGTTTTAAAAAGGACTTAGAGCTATTCTTGTAATTTTTCAGTTGAAAAAAGCTATTTTAATAATTTTCTGCCAGTAAAACTGTAACTCTAAGAAAAGCCACTGCTAAGCATTATACATGTGGATCTGTGTGGACGTGCTTATTATGTTGGATTTAACCTCAGTAGATCAACTAGATGTGTCAAAACATGGGGATGATTTTTAGCTTTTAACCAATCCAAGACTGATCTGCTACTTTGTCCCATTAAGCAGCCAAATGAAACATTTATAAAGGAAGACTGAAAAGAAAATGTATTCCAGAGCTATCAGACATTTCTCAAACTAAAAAGAAGACATGGCAGCTATGCCTGAGATGCAGCTCTACTTGCACCTGATTATCTAATGGTTTATAATAGGTTCCTAAGTGAATACAATTAGACTAAGACTGAACACAGCCACCATAGAGTCCTGTTTGATGAGAGTAATTAGTCTTCATTTCTTAGGGCATCATTTGATGGACTTGTAGTACAACACGTGACAGTTGACATTTCGCTTACAGGATAGGTTCAGATTTTAGTACTATTAAATATGTTTATTTGCTTTATTTTTGAGAAAGTGATGGCATTGTAAATACCCTTATGCCTGTGTGATGCAGAACTGGACTCAGTGGGTGGTTAGCCTGGCTTAGCATTAGCATCAGGAATGGAATCAGCTAGCCTAGATGTATCAAAAGTTTAAAACATACACCCTCAAGTTATCCATTTATCCATTATCTTTAAAGGCTTTGCCCTTTTTGCAGCGTTGTGTTGGCTGAAGCCCCAGCTATCATTTGGCAAGAGACAAGGTACACCCTGGATATGTCTGTACTGTACTGTACATGTAGTAACACATACACATACACATCACTGCCCTTTGCATTATCAGTGAGCCAGAGGGCCGGTGAAGGAGAGGAGGGGGCACGTGAAAGGGCTGCTGGACAGCTACATAAAAGGCAGCTGGCATGAAGAGTGATGGGATGGTCGCTGTATCCGCTATTCGGCCTTCATTCGTCCGTCTGACCCCCACTGCCCCAATCCTGCTGATCAACCCCCTCTCCTTCCATTTATGTCTTTATAGAATCATTTGCATATGCCATTGGCTGTGCTGTTTTTTACTGAGGTCATTTTTATCACTGCTGCGTGGTACTCGTAACAACAATAAATCCAGTCTTCTCCTGGACAAGGACGACTTTTTTTTCCCCTCTAATCAAACTGTTACAGGTCCATACTCAGAGAACACTCCCTCCTCTTCTACTGTTTATTTGCAGCTATTAGCTGAATGAATTAGTGGTTTCTGAGTGTTCAAATAGCTGCGGGACTAGGAAAGAACATGTAATGTGTACATATGCATACAAAATAGCAAGTTGTTACTTTAGGTGCTTAAAAAGGCAAGTATTTGGTATTTGAGTTTTACTTTGAATGCTCTGAGACCGTGAAAAGAAAGCCTACACAATGTGTTAGGATATTTCCAGTGTGTCAAATGTTTTTCAATGCAAAAACAAAATATAATAAAAGTTCAATCTGTATTTCTTACCTTTTTTTTTATGTTTTCCTTGTTTCAATATGTATTGACACTATAGGTCCCTTCATGCTTAGAGTGATGTAACCACTGGAGTTATTGAGCAAGAAATTTTATTCTTGAATTTGGAAAAAGTAAAAAAAAAAAAAAAATTGGGGGACTTTTTCTGAAACTTTAAACCACATCTCATAGCAGATTTTCTCAGGTTTTCTTGTTTTCTACAGAGAATTCACATCTGCCACGTCTAAGTGAACTAGATGAACCATTGCTTAACAGTCTCCACCTCCTTTCATGTTTTTAATATGTACTAAAAACATTTGCTCTGTAAAAAAAATAATTAAATAAAATAATTAAATTGTTGTGCTATTTTTCCACATGTTGCATTAAAATTGATCTTACAAAATTACCTTGAAGACACTTTTCATAAATTTATCTACCATTACTTTTTATATATTTCCTTAACTTTTGAAAAATTGATGTAAAACTTACACACTCCAACATATCTCCATAGAGTAGTTGATCTTAGCCAACTGCCTTTTTGATGTGTCAGTGATCTTTTGTTTGCTGTCTATGATCAAACCAAAGGTAACTGTCAGTATTCTGAGTGACCAATCAAAGCAGAGATATTAGCCATTGTCCTTTCCATCCTTCCCTCTGGAGTCTCAAACTCAACTTGAACTTCATCGTACACGTTACTGTGTAGCACTCTTGGGGCCCTATCGCACACCCGGCGCAAATGCGGTGCACCAGTGGTGCAGGTGTCATTGCTATCGTACACCCTGTGCAAATGTCATTTTTGCCACAAGTGTACAATAGCAAATCCACTTGCACCAGGTCTGTGTGCCGAGGGGCGGGAGGTCTGAGAATGAAGGCGGAATGGAGGTGTGTCCTGGTGTATTTGCTATCGTACACCCGGCGCATTGAGGTCAAATGTGCCAGGAGTTTAGACCAGCCAAAACCTGGTCTAAACGGAGGCGCAGACATAAAAACAGCCTGTACTGTGATCAGAAAAACAAGGAAATATTGTTATTAAATAATAATTATTTATAACATGAACCCTGTTCTGTCTCCTCACCGCTGAATCGCCTTTCTTCGCTTAAATTCAATATCATCAAGGGCTGAAAGAAAGTCCATCAACCATTAATTACCACATGTATTCTATTCACAAAATGAACTTAATTTTTAGATGCGTGCATGTGTGCTTGCGTGCATGCATGCGTACGTGCATGCATGCCTGCGTATGTGCGCGTTTGCCTGTGCAGGCAAAAATATATTGTAGAAATAGATATGACAAAATATGGAAATGTTTGCTTTCTAAATGATTTGACTTAAGCGGGGAATTAGCTGAGAGCTGAATGACACAATACATTCATTGAGCATTGTCCCTGTTCAGCCGAATGAATGAATGAATGAATAAATGAATAAATAAATAAATAAATCCTTGTAGTTCAGCCGTTTACGTTTGCACCGGTTGTACGATAGCAAATTGCCACTGGCGCACAGTTGAACCAATCTTTAAAGGGAATGAGAGCAGATTCTCCGATTGGTTCATGTATTTTTGGCCAGAGAAACAGCCATGAAACACCTATGAATTGATGAGATGATTCTACACAGCTGATTGGACTACCGGTTGTGCGCCAGTGGTGCATTGGGTGGGGCAGAGCAGGATTCCTCTGCTGCTCCTGGAACAAGGCGGCAAAAGTTGACCTGGAAACTCCCCTAAATTAATTTGAAACTTTCCCTGCCCAATGTGCCACTGGCGCACGGCGAAAAGTGTACGATAGGGCCCCTGGGCTGTGGGCCTCTTTAAAAACGTTAGTTAAAACTAAATGTTGTTACTACTGCTAGTGCTGGGGCCAGAGAGGGTAATTAGAACCACTTCTGATTTGGAGTTATTCAGCTGCAGGATATTTTTGGATACCTAACTTTGAATTTCAGTGAGGTAGAGCATTATGAATGAAAAATCAGTGGTACCAGGCTTTAATAGTACATATAGTTGGGGGAAATTCAAGCAGAAATGGAAATCTATGTCAGATTCATGCAGAGGTAGCAGGGATATAGTAAATAGGAGGGGGCCAAGAATAGACCTCTGAGTGATACCACAAATGAGAGGAGCACAAGAGGAAGAGGTATTTCCAAGCATTACAGTGAAAGACCTGTTTGACAGATAAAGATTGAACCAATCAAGAGTCACATTTTGATGCCAACATAATTTTTCAGATGACTTATTAAGATGTGGTGGTAGACAGTATCAAAAAATGACCCAGGATCAAGCAGTAAGTCATTGGAAACCTTGGCCAGAATGGTCTCATTTTTAAAAAAATACCAATGTTGTTCATAAGAGACATTAACTGAGTTTGGACATTTTTTTTCTAAATTCCTCAAGAAAAATGACAACTTGGAGATGAGTCTAAAAATTACTTAAAGCAGAAGGACCCAAAGAGGGCTTCATTGAGGGGGTAAACAGTGGCATGTTTAAGATAGGGAGGGACAATCCCAGTGGAGAGAGAAGTTTGTAATGATTATAACATGGTTATAATGGTTAAAAAGGTTGAAAGTTATTGAAATAATCTTTTCACACTAGTAAGGATGTAGTGTTCACTTTACTTTATGGGCCTTTTGGTCTATCAGATCTTCATCAGAGCATGCTTCATTCTTCTTCTTCATTCATTGTTAAGTGCTGACCTTTTTATCTGCCCAGAGAATTTAACTGTGAGTGTAATGTTGTTGTTGTTTCCCTCTCTCCAGTTAAAAAAATGCACTACAGGAGTTATGAATGTATGAAGCTGTTAAGTTAGGTATAAAGACATCTGTAGTTACATGAAAAAAACTTTCAGATGGTTTATTCATTCTAGCTGGTGGTTTAATCAACTTCAAGCAATAACATATACCATATTTAAGTTAACATTCCTGCCAGCTATAAAAGTCCTTCCATGCCCCAATTTTATCTCACTGCTTCTGATGCCTACATAATCTCAACTAAATGAACCAGCAAAATGCACCTGGAACAGGGAATTCTGGTTTCAGTCCACCTGCACAGTGTGCAACCTCGGCTTTGTTAGGGACCAAGCCCATAAGGCATGTACTCCTCTAGTGGTGCTAGAGGGCAAGGACCCTAAGAGGCTATCGTATTTTGGCTGTTTTTTTTCTTACTTACTATAATGCCTCTTTGAACCTAAATTTGACCCCCTAAACATGCTCAAAAACTAACCAAACTTGACACACATATCAGGTCTGGAGAAAAATTTTATAAAATGTAAAAAAAGTGCAGAAGTGCCGAAAGCTGTTTGCTAGTGCCACCTAGGCACACAAAAACGGCCTGTAGGAATGTCATAGGGAGATCAAACCAAAGCCAAACTGTTTGACTCATCAAGACCTACACATCATGAACTCACATCCCTGGGCTAAATCCAACAGGAAGTCCGCAATTTGCCTTTCAAAATAAAATTCCTGCCCCAAATTTGGCCTGGCACTTTTGCTATCTCCTCTGATGGCGCTAATCATATTGGCTTCAATAATAATAGATGACTAAGAACACACTGCCAATAAAAAATTTCTGTTAACTTTTCCAATACTCGAAAGGTTTGCGTTTTATAGGCCATCAAATTTTGAGTCCCAAATCAACATTGTCTGCCTCTTCATACCTGACTGGATGAGGCAAAAAGAACTTGTTTTGAACTGAGGCCCCTACAGTCTAAAGTATAAGTCTGACTGCTTTCAAGCCCACGCTGATGCAAAAAACCCAAAAGTTTCTACCAGATATGATAACTTTGTGTAAGATTTGGCCAAAGTTTTGGGAACTGTGACAAGGTTTTCTCAGATTTGTACTTTACATTTCTCCCCTCCTGCACTTTGTTAGTCATGTAACTCACTCTAGGCACCTGAAGATTCCACAAAACACACCCATTATAAAATCTGAGTTGGGGCGAATAAAACTATAAAACTAAAACTGTGACATCTAAAAAACAGTACAAAATAATGAAAACTTGTAAATACAGGATTTATAGGTCAAAGTCTTTTGACTCATTTGGAATTGGAATGAAGTCTGTGGCTACAACTATGTTGAAGCAAATCACACTCAGGTGCGGGTTTGATCAATCTCACCACTGGAATGAATTGATATTTCTCTGTCTGCCTGCAAACATGATTGATCCACACACAGCAGCCAGTACTCATGTTATTCATACATTGACCAACTCAAATAGGTCACCTCAGACTTTCAAAATAAAAGCCCACAACACTTTCAAAACAAGCTGTACCAAAGGGTACTTCTATCTACTTGGTGGTCATATAAATATTCAAAGCATCGTGCCTAGTTGTGATCAAGTGCATAATCTTCTAAATGACTCAAATGAAATGCACGCAAATTGCACGCAAATTGCACACAAACTGCACCACCACTCCTTCCTGCATGAGTCCTATTTGCATGCATTTAAATTGAATAAAAATTAGGAAAATATTTATAAATTTGGTACAAAAATGCCCCCTCATTCTCTCTCTCACGCAAAATGTGGTAATTGTGGAGCATATACAAGGGCTGTCATGTGCGAACCCTTGGGTAATCATGGCAGTAGTGATTGTAGCCAGGCAAAGGCGCTCTGATGCCAGGCATGCACAAGAGAAAATTTTTCAGAGGAGTGTATCACTTTTTGATTTAAGAAACAATAGAATCATTGGCAGATATACGTCGCCAGGCCAGATGATCCTCGCATTTCTTGATGACATCAAGGATGACAGTGAGCCTGCCACCCGCAGATCCATGCTTTGCCTGGCATTGTCAAATTAATATCAACACCATAGGGACTTAAATCAGGCTCTTTCCAAAACACCATTGCAGGTGTTTCAGGGTTCTCCTAGTCATCTGTCAGCAGGGCCATGTGGGAGTTGTACCTGCCATTTTGAGGAAACTGGGCAGCTACGTAAGCTTTCCTCAAAACTGACGTGACATAAAAGTCACAAAACAAGCATTTTTTCATGTTGACGTTTCCCAAATGTTGTGGGTGCAATTGTTTGCACACACATTCTTGTTGTTCCACCATCAGACACTGAAAACGTGTACCGAAACAGGACGCATACTCATTCAGTCCATGCTCAGATAGTGTGTGATGCAAATAATATTATCATCATGTGGTTGCCAAATTCACTGGGTCTATGCACGACAGCTACATTTTTAGGAACAGCAGTGTGCACAGGATATGACAATACAAAAGATCAAAAGATTCAGGACCATTGACAGCTTTGCACCAACTTATTTATTTTGTCAAATAACAATCAATTAGTCATGAAAAAATGAATTGACTGTATACAATAAATAAACATAACCTATTTTATGGACTAAGGAGCAAAGGGAGTATTTTCCATTCATGAATGATTCATAAACACACAATGTAATAATATAAAGCATAAGGCATTTTTGTGGACAGAGTTTTGAAACAGGACTGTAAAAAGAATGAGAGAATGACAAATAAGGTCATTATGTAAAGGCTTCTTACTTTGGATCTTTCCTTTCTCTTGGTTGCCACTGTATGGCACAGGGCTCCAGCTGTGTGGCAGGGGCTCAGGCTGACTCTCCTGCCTTGTGAGGGAAGCATATCTGGTTTCAAGGGCAGCTGGATTCTACTTATGGCCCTAGCCAACTCTGCATTACTCACCTGGATTTGGGCTCTCAAGCCCAAAATGCTTTAGTTCAGGCCTGCTAGAGCACTCACCAGCTGATGTGAACTACTTTCTTTTTCTGTTTGACTCTCAAAGTTTGTTAACTTTGACCTTGGAGCAAGGTCACTTCACTCAACTAACAAGTTTTACAAATGGCTCCATAAATGAAAGTGTATTCCCAAATTCCTGTAAAATGTTAAATAATTACACCAATCTTCAAGTGAGAACACCCTATGCAATTGTAGACCAATAAGCACACCCCCTGCAGTCTCCAAGATAACTGAAAAATGGGCAGCTCATCAAGCATTTAAATAATAGTCCATATATCCTAAACTAAATGCAGTTTGGCTTCAGAAAACAATGTTCCACTGAGATGGCTATCTGTTTCTCGTTCGAAAAAATAAAGTCCAGGTCAAGCAATGTGTGCAACTGGCTACAGAGTTCTTACATATACCTGGATGTGTCAAAGACTGTATGTTTGCTTTATTTATTTTTTTCAAAAATGGCAAGTGCTGCTTGAGATCCTGCAGTGTATGTACACGGAACAAAAGTTGAGGTGATGCAGGAATTCAAATTTCAAGGAATCATTAGTGATTCCCTGTGTGCTATATCAGTGTTTTGTAATTTACACACTTGCAGACAACATGTCAAAGATTAGTGCTTATCCTGGGAGGCAACACTATGAGAGTGTAGCCAGGGTGCTTGTGGAGAAACATCCCTGTCTGAAGGAACCAGGGTCTGAAAAGGACTTGTTCTCACAGTCTCACAGTTTCACAGTCAGAAATTCAGGCTCGGAAACTATTGGCAGAAGTTAGGTTCTGCAGGATGCCCTGAGGTGGTAATCAACAAATAAAAGGGAGGCGAAGTGAAGGAGAAACATGTAAAAAAGTCAAATAAGGGTGAGGTCAACTACTGTCCGGATCCACCAGAAGGACAGAGTCTTGAAAGCATGGAAGAGAAATGTAAGATAATGGAGATGGAAATGCTGAAAAAAGACCCTAATCACCAACTTGTAGAAGATCTGATGACTGCTACATTTTCCCAGCGCAGAAAAGAGATTATTGGGGATGAGCCACTCATCACAGAAGTGATGTCCAGATGGCCAGCTCTGTTCCATGAGGGACTGGTAGTTAGTCCCTCACTAGCTATTTCACAGAAATGTCCGAAGCATGTTGTGTGTCAGACACTGTGTACTGTGGCATGCTCTGAAATGTTAGGTTTGACTAAGGACTGCATGACTTTGAGAAAATATCTGATTGAGATTATTTGGATTTATATTGTGAATGCAATATGATTTTAGATATGAGAGGGAATAACAATTTTAATTAAATTTTTCACATTTCATTGGAAAATATTAGAATGATTATGGTGTGATTTTTAGAGGTAAAATAGGGAAATAAACTGAAATAAACAAAGAAGTTTTCTTATGTCTGTACAACATAATGTGTGGGCCAGGACAACACTGTCATGCAGTATTTGAGATAGATAGATAGATAGATAGATAGATAGATAGATAGATAGATAGATAGATAGATAGATAGATAGATAGATGTACT
>JAQMCX010000052.1:1234360-1250653 GCA_029814765.1 Acanthurus leucopareius | reverse complement strand
GCGCATTGGGCGGGGCAGAGCAGGATTCCTCTGCTGCTCCTGGAACAAGGTGGCAAAGGTTGACCTGGAAACTCCCCCGAATTAATTTTCCCCACCCAATGTGCCACTGGCGCACAGCAGAAAGTGTACGATAGGGTCCTATCTGTTCACATTAGGAACAGTCTCAGAACTTTTTGATTGCACTTCTCTTCATTCTGGATTCATTTGAGTGTCCTTTTTAGCTTGAAGAAGCTTGTTTTGTGGAGAACAGGGTCAGTTTTCATCGTCATATAAAATTTCTCCAATGTGTCAAACTAAACTTAGCACAAAATCACATCCTACAGACTGTCCCTCAGTGAAAACAGCCTAACATGCTCTAGCATACAAATGTTGAAAGGGGAGACCTTTGTTGGTCCTCATCATATTAATGCTGGGCTTTTTCTGCAAATTAAATCTGCAAAATAAGAAATATATTTATAAAGAAAATGGGAGAACGCTAAGTGTCAGTAACAATAAGTAACTTTCATCCCTTCCATCTTTGTTTATTCTACTCTGGCCAGCACCACAGACACACAAACATCAAAAATTAAATCTTCACCGATACTTATCTCGTGAGGAGGTCTGAGAGATGATTTAAGTTACAATCTTTAACAAATACATATTGGATTAAAAGCAGAAAACATCTTTTGCAAACTTATTCAAGGGGAAAAAAAAGCCTTCTCTATAACTCCAGTGAAACCATTTTAGGCTGCTGACTCAAAGACTGTTTCCAACATGTGGACTCCACAGCATGTTTCCCACCTCTGCGTTCAAACAATAAGGGTTTGTGTTGTAAATATCCCAGGATTGCTTTTCCTCCCTGTTTTACTGGACTGTATGATATCTTGGTTCTGGTTCTAACAGTTAAATTATCATCACCAAATCAATATAAAAACTATACACTCCTACATTTTCTCTCTTCTTCTCTCAACTTACATATCATCTTTCCAAGACTGGCTGCTCGATATCTGACTCTTTCACTCTGAGCATCCCCATACTTTCAGTGATCGCTAAATCTGCTCTGCAGTCTGCACCTGCAGCTTTCAGCGCATCCCCCGCCTCCTTTAACTGCGACCTGATCTGAGACAGCTGCTGCGAAGGATTAAGTCTGGTTTTTAAACAAACACAGCTCTGCAGCCTTTGGCAGGGGCTAGGGGCAGGGGTCCAGCTCCAGGCCCCGCTGAGAGTGAGTCATCCCTGGGGAGAGGTAGAGAGTAGGGCCCCTGCGTAATCTGATGAGCCCCTGATGCTCCTTCCTCAGGGCTGCAGTAAGAAAGAGTTGTTTTGACTTCATGTCCATATGAATTTCACATCAATTGTACAGTACAGTTTATCAGTTCCAAATGCATTGCTGGAGTGAAGCAGTGATTTTAGCTGACAATGGCCTTTTAAGCCTTGGACTAGGAAACGACTGACAATTCCAAGTTGGGTAAAGGTGTAGTGCCAAGCTTCTCTACCTTTCTTATCCTTTTTTATGCATTTGGCCCTGCGTCTATTCAGACAGGGGTCATCTCAGCAGATTAACTCAAAAAAACCCAGATTTAACATAACATGCCATGGGGTACATTTATTACCTGCAGATGCAATCATGCTAAATGTGTCTATTTGCATCACCCTTTTTTCTAAAAGAGGGAGGGTCAGGGAAGAGAGTGGTGGGGGTATTCATCTCTCTTGTATTTGACAGTACCCATTAAAACGCCAAGCTTGCTGAGGACTGAGCCAGCAAGACGGCTGCAACTTGTTTCTCATACTGTTGTGACAGCAAATGCAAATAGCCTGACTTTCCCCCCGGAGAGAGACTGAGAGTGGCAGGCGGGAAAAATGTAGGAAAAGAGCCTGTAAAAAAAGTGAGATGTGTACGATCAGCTGGTGGCAAAGGAGAATGAAGTGAAAAAAAAATCACTCCTCCCTCCTTTGGTCTCTTCTAATGACTACTCTTTCCTCGGCTCTGCCATCAAAATATTATATCAATGATTGCTGGCGAAAAATTAAACAAGTAAAACAATGAGATGGCCCTGGGGGCTGCCTTCCCCTTCCAAATTAGTCTGTGCATTTTAGAAGAAGGTCACTTCCTCCTCCTCTCCCTCCCAGTCCACCCCCCCGCGGCCCCCTCCCTTGCTTCCATTGGATCAGTGACACATTCTTCGGCGTGATAGCGCTGACCTGAGTTTGAATTTAGAGTGTTCATTAATAGGATATTATGCCATATGCTCAGTGCACTGTCTTATTGTAATGTCTGGCACTGGTTTAAGAATTTGTAATTAGTGCTGATATAATGAAAGGACTGGAGGGCTAATGCTAACCACGGTGCAAGAAAGAGATTTGCACTTAGGGTTGCAAACTGGTTGGACTGGTCATCTGCTGACCCAGTGGCTCACCTAGCGCACGCTCTGGAAAGACCTTGGGTAGAGCCCTTGTTTAACAAGCATGTCATGCAAAGAAATCAGTTCAAGCCCGCCCAAAATTCCCGCTGTCACTTTAATACATTTATCAATATATTTATCAATATATTTAAACTCAGATATTACTATGTCTTGATTCATACTGTATTTATGAGAGTTCCAGATGCAGCTATACTGCAGTGTTTAGGCACTTCTGGATCATCCAGCTGTTCTGGATTTTTCAGATGGAAATTGCTACATTGATCACAAAGCTGCTTTTCTACAAAAAACCCCATGTAAAGTATGACTGTTTTCATAGAGAGACTGTGAGTGTGTGTTATGATCAACATTTGTACATTTAAACATGCCAAGATCACAACAAACAAACAAAAGACATCAAATCCTAGGGAAAAGATCAGGGTGGCAGTATGATACAGGAAGAGTGTTTGATGACAGGCTTTCACCCTTCTTAAGTGTGGACATTCAGGACAGGTATAAATGGGTTTATTGACATAGTTGAGCTACATGCTAAAATGTTTAAACCATACTGAACCCTGGTGGTGAAGGAGGTGGTCAGATAAAAAACAAAAATCTTGATGGGATTTACCCTCTTTGGGGTATAACAAAAAAATACATGCTCTCATACAATACATGTAAAACCTATGGCAACAGGGGAAATTCAGCTTTGCAGCTATGAAATTAATTTGCTTAATCATAGAGGAAAATATTGTTTAAAAAAGAATAAGCAAAAAGAAAATAAAGGAAATTGGTTTTAGGGTGAACAGCACATTATGCTGTTGACGTTACAGTTAACTGCTTGCATTAATTTAACTGGACAGCACATATTTTACCTAAGAGCTATTTAACATAGAAATCCAGTGTATAAAGTATTCTTTCCTTTTTTAAAAATGATTTAAATGATTTAACTTTCCAAACCCAGCTCCTGCCTCTAAATACTGCATTTATATTTTACCAAATGATACTGCTCACCACCTGTAACACTGCCTACAGCTACCTGTGCATGATGTCTACCTCACTGCTTCCTGCACATGTATGGTGTCCACACAGACACTCTTGCTGCTACTGTCTGTCTATTTACACGGAGTTCGTCTTTGATAATTATAGTTGTGAAAATGTATTTTTACCATTGTTCAGAGAAAGAGAGATAGAGAGAATGAGAGTGAGAATGGGAAAAGAATTTAAAAACTTATGCCTTGACGTGTTTTTTTTTTCATTTCGGTGATATATTCAACTGATTTAGAAAATAAAAATGTAGTTAAGGATTAATTTTGTTTTATTATTGTTTGGAGAACTTTAAAAAATGATTTAACTTTGACACTCTTTTCTCCTAATTTGAGTATAATTTCTTGAATAAATTTCAGGAACATGTTTTGTTTTTTTTTAACCACATTTCCTTGTCAGACACCAGTGCTCTGTCACACCCCTTTGTGTCTTACACAGCAACACACGGTACCCTTGAGAGTTTGTTTAAGAAACAGCTAGCTTCAACAAACTCCAATATAAATGCAGTCAAGCCAATATTTGATGCTGGTAGAAAGAGCCAAAAAGTCCCAAGAAACCTGCGAGTAAAACCAACAATATTTTCATAACCCTATCTGAGTTGATCAGGTGCCTGAACCTAAGCAAAGTATGTGGCCATGTGATAGTAAAGCTTTATGCCAAGTGGAGAGACAAACAATAGTGGTATATGACAAGCTAAGATGAAAACATGTTGTTCACTTACGTCTTCAGCCATCCTCTCCCCTCCTCCAGCAGTATTTGCCCTGGCAGCGGTGTCCTGTTACAGAGATGCTCTGCTCCTAGCACTCGTTGTTCGCGCACGCCATCACAAAGTAACACCAGCACTAATTTTCATTCATAATGATCTTCATGGGCAGCACTGAAGGATGAGGGTTTGAGTGGCTTTTTCCTTGGCGCTGTCCCAGCACTTTCAGCCCTGATGTGCTGTCATAATTATGCTGTCTGTGCTAAATGCCTATTGTGTAAATGTGCAGTGCAGCTGCCAAAAAAAGCAATATATTGAGGGATTTTCCATCACCAGACATTAAATAATTGCATACAGTGTGGGTAATGCTAAAAGTCTATCCTCGTAGAGGGCATTTTTCTGGGAGCAATGTATAGAATAAGACAATGACACAGGATTTCCTGTGTTGGCAGCTGCAGACGCAGTCATACACAGATTAGGACGGGGCATTACACATTTATTGTACGAGGATGGCTGCATTTCCGCTAATGCACTTGGAGCCATTATTTCATGTGGTGTATGGTTGTTCTATATTTGAACCAATGATAAACATGCATGGAACAGTACGTTTCCAACATGTATTAAATTAATAGCACACCCAAATAAAAAATGGGAGAGCATGCACCAAAGCCCAAGTCAAGCTGGCTTAACTGACTGATTCTCAGAGGTCACAACCTGAACAAACTGAACAAAACACAATGAAAAAAGGAGCATTTTCCCAGTCATTTAAATGGTGACTGAAATGGTGACTTACATGGCCAACATCTGATGAACTGTTGCTGTAAAAACAGATATCAAATACACAATAAACTAATAAACTGGCAAATGGCAAGAGGTGAAAGAAAAAGAGCATGGATAGTTTGTTCAGACAAGTCTATTTGGGAGCACATTTAAGACCGACCAGAAAGAGACTCTACCTGCATACTGTATAAAAGACTTTAGTGAGAGAAGTTTTTATTGACAAATTATTTTATGTCTATTTGAAGGCATTTAAGACAATACTTCATGGACCACACTGGAAAAAATGACACCTGCCCTGGCAATGTAGTGATCATCTGTAGCAAAACCCCAACTCTCCACAAAACTGCTTCGCACACGAAGTAATTTCTTTTCCAATCAATGCAAAAGGACAAAAGCTGAACATAAAAATCTAACCATCATGTTCAATCAAACAAAGCAATAAGTCTGAATCCACTTTAACTAAACTGCAACATTATAAATCCACAAAGAACAAACAGAGATAGGGTTGACCAAAAAACACACACCTCCATTGCAAAAAATCCATTTAAGTAAGTTTTACTTTTTATTTACTTTTTATTTACTTTTTATTTTATTTTATTTTATTTTATTTTATTTTATTTTATTTTATTTTATTTTATTTTATTTTATTTTATTTATTCATTTTGTTGTTGTTTTTTTTGTAAAACTACAGTTACTGTTTAAAGTTGTTCTGATATGTGCCTCTCCTTTCTGAATGAACCCTTGAACCTACAACATTCAGCCTGCTGAAAGCTGCACAGAGGAAGAATCCTGGAAATAACAATAATTAAAGACAAGGAGCAAAAGAGGCAGAGCAGGGACAAATAAGTCTTCCTTTTTTTTATTGATCTGGTAGAACATGCCTAAAAATCTCAGTCAATGAGACTGTGGAATTTTCTGGAACAACTCAATCCTTGTTCATTTTTAATTGAATAGACCAACCAAGTGACTTACCTCAGTGTACATGTGTGCTACATGTCACATAAACAGCACCTACACACATTTTTCACATTCTCTGTATGGCCAAAATGTGATTTTTAGAAAACTTCCCTGCCATAAAGACATAAAACAGTGGAATAAATTCTGCTGCTCTCCTGCACATGACATTGCACATAAATTTTCAATAAATTAGCTTCAGCCGTTTTATAGATTGATCAGTCATCTCTTGCACACCGTGACAGGCAATGCTGGGGCTGAAATATTAATGCTGACAAATTAGGGTTTTCTGAGTAAATGATGTTACATTGCATGGCTTCACTGAAATTGACTCCTTGGCATGAGGGCACATTTGCCAGCACTGTAATACTCTCCTGCCCAGCTTCCCCTTTTCCCTCCCCCTCCCTCCTCTTGTCTCCAACCTGCTTTCTCCTCCCTCCCTCTTGCTCCTTTCTCAAATTGACATTCATTATTTTATCGTTAAGCAGGAGTAATTCTTTTCCTGTAGCCCAGGAACTAAGAGAAAAGGAAAAGGGGAGAAAACGAGGCACCGACAGACCAAATCACAGCGCGGCCAGGTTTCACGGTGGCAATTGAAGCTCTTCTCTTTGTGACCTGGGGCCCCTGTTGAAAATGGCAGTGTGCTGCATTGTGGAAGCAGCAGTGTTGCAGACTCTCTGGGGAAATACAGCTGCATGTATGAGGCACAGCCTGCTGGGTCAAGACAGCATGGAAGGGATTGTCTGTCAGAGTCTCTGGAAGGATTTTGACCAGCTCCAATCATAGTGGGCTGGAATCATGCCTCAGCCCACTCAGGGATACGTTGGGATTACTGGTGACAAACACAAATGCAGTTTGATGGTCTGCATCCTTTAAATATAGGGATTGCATTTTAGTTCAAACAGAATTTTATTTGTTATGTAGAGATTATTTGCAGTCTTTGCATTGTCACAGTTAAAGGTTTAGTGATAGGGTTGAAAAATAGTCAGAACCCAGAGTTCATTTCTGAGTACCTACTAAGTACCTATTAAGTTTAGGCTTCTGAATATTCTATAATCTATAAAATCATGGACACTAATCAACTACTGCTGTGAAAAGAGGTCACAAGTAAGAAATGCTTTGTCTTAAAGATTCAGAGGGATCTAGTGATCTAGACATATTATTTTAAATCTGCAAAAACCAATATTTTTGAAAAGAAATGGATCAAATGACAATGCAAAAGAAGTTAAATTTATGTGCTTGTGTGTCTGGTTTAGCCTAGGTTGTGTTTTTGTAATAGTTTTACTTAATTTCATATTTATAATTGCCTTTACTGTTTAATATAGTTATATGAAAGGCACTCTCTATCATTTTAATTAAAAAAATATTTTCCATGACTCTCTCTAAATCTGATTTAGCAAGATAATTCTTAAAGGTATGCCAACATATTTTTATACTTTCTTATGGTAAAAAAACCCCTGAAAACTTGTCAGCAGAATACCACGAGCTACATCATTTTATATGATGACATTATTAGTTTTGTACATGTGTCCTCACCTCACTTAGTGAATGCTGCATGTTATGCAGCACTGCTGAGTGAGACATACAGTCCGCCTTCACATTTACTTATGCATTGCCTCTACAATTCACCATTGTGGTTTTCCAGACGACAGAGAGAAAGGCCCTGCTCAGCAATAAGCCTCAGCTCATCTGCTGCTAGTCAGCTTGTAATGAATGAGCCCTGCATCTCAGATCAATACTATCTGCGAGGAATCACCAGCAGGCCGGACAGCCACACATTGACTGCTCGCTGCTCTCACTGTCTTTGTGTGTGCGTCAATAGGCCTACTAGGGTTACTTGTTCATAGTACATCTCATATATGGGATGCCTGGCCCTTGTTTTTGGTTTATGTCACCATTGCGGCTAAACCTGGATGGGTTGGTTCCATATTATATGTGTGTTCACTAAGTAGAAACAGCCCAATAACCAGAATAAAATGGTTTTGTATTTCTGTAAACCAAGGATGGGTTAAATATGTGCTTTTTGTACGAATCATATCAGCATTTCTACAATATGTTTCAACATGGCATAGTTCAGATTACATGTATTTGATCTATTTTTCTCATTAGCCGAAGGAGATTGAATGGTTGCATGACACCAAGTGAGACAGTTGCTGAGCAGTAGACCACCGTAAGAGGGCCACACTGAACGCTGTTAGCATCTGTTTCAACCGGCAAATCACAGGATTTTTAAAGGGATGTTGGGATTTTAATCTAAACAGGTGGTTTTTTTTGTCCTCAAACACCACCAGACAATGAATGAAAACTAACGTGTACAGACTTAACCTGTTTTGACCTTTGCATGTTTTAACCAATGTTCATGGAATTATGTTTTGTTTCCAGAGGTCAGATTATGTATATTTTGTTTATTTCTTATTTTTATTGTTTTGACAAAATTTCATCCTGGTTAGTGTTTTTTTTTTTTAAGATAGGTCAGTGTGTCCCTGAGTTTTTCTTAATGTTTGCTTTGACACAGAAGTGAAAATGACACACTTTATTGACCAAACTCACTATATGCTGACTAATATAATCAATCAAAGGGGAGCAGAAATAGAGAGTGAAAATATTGAGAATCTAGCCAGAAGAATAATCACATGTGTTTATATCTGGCTTTTAGAAACAGTTTTTCTTCTAATCCAAGTAACACTGCTATCAGAAAAGCTTTGCTAGCATAACTAATATTAGACATACTGTATTTCTGTTCCACCCCTCATATTTGCATGTCTCCAAAATATATTTTTCAAAAATTCTTTAGACAAAGCTTCCCAATATTAGTTAAAAACTCAGGATAAATATTAATGTTGGAATTGTACGTAACTAAAATGGGGACATTTACACATTTAGTTTCTTTATATTGATTTTGTTTCATGAATAAGCCATGTATTATTATTATTATTATTATTATTATTATTATTATTATTATTATTATTATTATATCACTATTGCTCTTGCTTTGACTGCATTAAATTTATCTTTTGCATTTGATATTTCTGAAAATTTTACCTCTTTTCTTCTAAAGCACTACTGAATACATTCTTACAAAACACCACTATCTCTACTTAATTCACTTGTCTTTACAATAATGTTTTGAAAATGCTACATGGGCAAAGTTTAGTCTTTTTGTGAGATGCAACACAGTTTGGATTATTATACTAATAGAAAATACACATTTATGAAAAAACGTTGTAATCATAACATATGTTGTATTAACATGTGAGCAGCAAAATCAATAAAGCTAATTTTTATGTTTCTGACTTTGATGACTTTGTGGTTGACTTTGTGTTTGACAGTATCAAGGAATTCACTACAGGTTGACACTGAGAGAAAGGAAGGTCAAGTGGCCCACAAAGGTACTGACACTGCACCCCTATTGGGTGACCAATCCTAAAAAACTATCCATTCACAGAATGATAAGAGTCAGAGTAGAATAGTGTGTGAAGACTTTCTGCCATATTTGTGTCTGTAGTGTGTCCTCTGACCTGGCTCTTGCTTCTACAGATGACTTCTACCTCAAAAATGTTAGGAGAAGGAAAAAAGAAAAGGGAAGCTGTCTGTGGTCCGTCCATCAGCTCTGGTGATGAATAGAAATGGAATAGCCCCCCCACCCCTGCCGCAATCCCTCAACACTCACTTCTCTCTCTCTCTCCCTTTTCTTAATGCAATCACATGGCTTCACCGCTGTCTGTCCTTTTTTTTCTGATGCCAGCCCGTTTTTGTAAGCAAATTACTCCGTCAGAACCAGGCAGCGCCTGCCCATCATGCTGAAGGAGGAGGTGGAATGTCGCTTAGACAGCTGACTGACAAGGAGGCATGCATGGGGAAAAACAAGATGAGGTGGAGGATGGATGAAGCGAGGGATGGAGATAGAACTGAAGAAGGAGGAGGAGGAAGAGAGGAAAGAAATGGAAGGACACATGATGCAGAGGGCAAGGGCAGGAAAGATAGGAAACAAGTTGAAGAGAAAAGGGGAAAGGAGGAGAAAAAAGCATGTCCTCTTTTTTTGTGCAGTGTCCCCTGGGTGTGGCACTATCAAGTCAATCTGGGGGGCTAATTCGTGTCAGGGTTTGAATCCTATCTCCTTTAGAGGCCAGCAGAAGGTTGATAAAAACTGAAGTGGAATTGAAGTTGGATCCACAAGAGGATAGGGGGCATAACAATGGTGTGGGGGAGGGGAGTCTGAGCAATCTGCTTCCACCTCCCATGCTCTGTCTATTCACTCCCAATACCTCTGACCTTGCCCAAAGTGTTCCTGCCACTCATAATCTAAACTCCTCACTGTTCTTTAAGGAACAATCCAGTGTATTACAACTTAGATCTTCCTTGTAGAGTTGTGGCAGTTCAATCAATTATGATGATGATACAACAAAGTTTTGGAGGGCAAGAAACAAGCATGATTGGACAAACATTGTAAATTCAAGACAATGTTTTAAAACACCTAGATAATGTATCTTCAAAAGAAATGTTTAAGTGAAATTTTGGATTGCTTTTCTCATTTTGTTTGCTCCTAGAGACAGAACCTCTCCTTAATTTGCCACTCAGAGTCTTATCACGATAAAACACATTAAAAAACATATCAAGAAGTGAGCTTTAATATGGATAATGCAACAGCAGAATGTAAAACATGTGAGTGACTTAATAACACTGTCTATGAAACATAGGACTTCTTACAACCTGAGCAGAGTGAACATAAAAACTGTCAATGAAATTTCATTGGGTACACACATGTTTACTTTGTCTCTGAATCTCACATTTGGTACCTTTCAATACACTTGTTTGTCATGGCTATAAAGAGATGCCATAATGTGTGTAAAGCTACCATGATCAGTGACAATCAAAGATCTCCTCTGATTTGGCTTTAAAGAGAGCAAACACATCAAACCTTAAATCAGCACAACCTTGGACATTTCAGACTATGTAAATTATAGACCTCATCACTGCATTTAATATTCGATTATTTTTACCAATGACATTGTTTGTTACAAACTTCAGTGTGAAATGCAGTTGGATGACAGACAACTTGACTTTCTTCTTCTCCTCTTCTGACTTGTGAAAAAAGACAGATTAAATCCAAAATGAGCCTTTAAATAAAGTTGAATGAAATGGTTAGTAAATGTAACACTCAAAATCATTGCTAGTGTGTAAGCAGAGACCCTTGGTGCCTGAAGTTACATTGTGGTAAATAATCACCAGCACCACTGTTACAAAAGTGCACGTCATTATTCTGTTTGTATAATTCATTGCATCAAAAATACAAAGTCACAGAGTTCTTACAGAGGGATTAAGGTTGGAGTCTGAATGAGGCTGTGGTGACATGCTTTTAAGTGTGGCCTATTTCAGCAGTGAAAAACACTTTGCCTCAGTTCTCCTTGGACTAAACATTTTACAACAAGTTTGTTTGAGGCAATACTGACCCTTTTTACACAGAGATCAAGAGGTGCTGCCTTAGTTTTTTTCACACTGAACCAAACAATGAATCCACACACACACGCACATGGATATTGTCTTCGTAACTTTTTTAAATAACAGCACTATATTGAGCCTTGAATAGGCTGCTTTAAAGGGGACTCTAAACTGAACTTTGCCTTTGTGTTGTGTTCTTGTGAGTAACACTCATACAGTTGTTCTCTTAGCTGTCTTATTATGAATTGGCATCACCCAGCAGGTACATGCTTCCCACAGATCTGCAGGTGATGGCTTTTTTTCAAATCTTTTTTCACAAACTTTAACCTCTTTCCCCTCCTCTGTTTTTTCCACTCATCCCCAAACAAACCCCCGCCCTAAATCTCATCCCTCTTCTGAGCTGTGTTAACACCAGATTCCGCCTCCAAATCACAAAAAAGAGCAGAAAATTAAGCACTTGAATATGGAATCAGACACGCACAAGACCCATGAATGGGAGAGATGGGAGGGGTGGATGGGACCTTTTTAAGTAAATTTATGTATATTTTTTTCCAGGCTTTGAATAAAGGCATAGCAGACATCTGTGGTGTCTTGCTCATACTGTTACCATGCAAGACCTGTATTTTCCTGAAAGCTTCGTAGTCTTTACTAGGACCTGATGACCACAAGAAAGACAAAAAATTAAGAGAGGAAGTGAAGGTTGCTAGGCGTGTTCCGACAGACCTTTAAGACCAAAATGCTTGACCTTTCACAGCTCCGAAACATGGCTCAAAATAATTAAGTTAGTCTGCCACTTTCATACATCTATATAGAATCCCCTCACACACAAAGCCATAGATACACACTGTGATTAACGCTGTCTGATTCCTGTTCCCAATACAGAGAGCCCAGACACACTTTCCAAGCCTAACACCAAAGCTCTCACAATTTTAAATCTGAGTGTTACTGGAGAAGAATTTGTATTGTAGCAATCCTTTATTTAAAATTACGTAATGCTAATACCACTGTAGTATTTTGCTATTTCCCTTTCCATTCGTTTCGCTGCAGATGGGAATGTGTGTGAAAATATCAGACAGTCTGATGTTTTTCTTATTAATAAGGGCAGATTAAGAGATTTGCCATTCGACGCTCAAGCCCACAACTGTCAAAACAGCAGGCAGGAAAAGTGAGTCGTCCCCCCCCCCCGGAACAGCTCCCACTAAGAATACATAAATACAGATCTGTGTGAGTGGGCATATTTATGAGAGATAAATGTGTTTTTCTGGTGTGTGTGGGTGTGAGTGCATATCTGTATGCATTTTAGGATTAATATGGATATCAGTCAGTGTTACATGACTCGTGTCGATTAACAACATTCTTTTTTTCTGATTCGTCTCCAGTTTTTGTTGTTTTTGAATGTTGTGATCGATGTCGCAGTGTAAAGAGATTCACAAGGAAATCTGTTGGAAGAATTCTGATCTACATCTTTCTACTGGAAGTTCATCTGTGATGAACAGCAACTGTTTGCCCTCTGTCAATCACTGTGATCGCACAACTGTCTCCCTGTGACCTTTGAACTTCTCTGTAGTACAGATATCTTCAGCTGCCAATGTCACGGCCAAGGCTGGCAGCACCGGCTTTGTCCTGGACGTCATCCTGTCTCCGCTGCCCATGGCAACCCCACCGGCCCAGCCCCCACGCCCCCACCAACCCAACAAAGCCAGACAAATGATTTCGATTTGTCCTCTGCAGTCCGTGGAAGAAGTTATCGATACAATCCGCCAAATGATGTCAAGGATTTGTCAGCAAAGCTTATGAATGACAAAAACAGCCCACCTCCTTCCCCTCCCCTCCTTCCCCCTCCTAACCTAAAAACACCTCTACTGCAGGCCAAGAAGATTGAGAGCCAGGAAACTTTATTGATTTCTTCTCCCTGCATCCTCACCCTCACCTTCTTAAATAGAAGCTTGAGCTACAAAGGCCAGAGCAGCAGCTTTTGTGTGCTAAAATGTGGCTAAAAGCTTTCTGGAAGGTTGAGGGAAGGGATTGAATTGGATATTGCACCTAATGCTGCCTCCAGCAGATGGGCTTTACAGCCGACTGAAGGAAAGGAGCTATGTTTGGCTGGCAAGCTGGCTGGATGGTTGTTTGACTGGCTGGCTGACATCTCTGCATCCCCTCCTTCCTTTAGCTTGGGATGTTTGTGAAAAAGATCAGTGGGGTGGAGGGTAAATAGCTCAACTTTGTGCTGCTGACAAAAGAGGGTGTTGGAAGGGTAGTGGGCTGAGCTGATGCCATTGAGAAACGGCCTGACAGAAGGGTGTGATGCCAGAGATGGTGTGTCTGGCTGGGAGTGGACGTGCTAAATGAGGGCTGGTGAATGAGGCAGAAATGGAGGAAAAATAAGAGGAGGGAGGAGTAGCATGTGAAGGCCAAAAGTAGACATGAGAGGGATCAAAGAGAAGAACAATACTGTAGTGAACAAAGAACTCGCCACCATACAAAGATACAAATATTTTTTTAAGGAGACTTTGTGTGACTTAAGATACTTTCATATTTTTCAAACAAAGTGCTTGTAAGAATCTTGTTGTCACCTTCTCCAGTGGCAGACTTGGGGTTGGCAACAGACATATTTTGTAACTTTCTAAAACAAATATTCACATCCACTTTATGGCATGATTGGACAGGTTTGTAGAGTTGTGAAAGAAGGTGGTGTTTAAACTCCTCTCTCAAGCTACTGCTTTTGATTCTTCACTTAGTTATTGACATCACTTTACACTGTACAACCAAGTGCAACCCAACAATGTGTTCTGACTTCAGACGAAAACAAACTGTCGGATGGAGCCTAAGGGAGGCCATAACAGCAGGCTCCTCAACCCACCTTTGAGTGTGGTCATTTGGAATAAATAACTTATTTAAGAGAATAACATAACAGATAATGTTTCATTAACATCCAAGCTTACACACTCAAATAACTTTAACTACAGTGATCCCACTGTCATATAATGCCATCCACTATACAGCATTTAATTGTTAAAATAATAGCAGTAGCACTATATGAGAGAGACCCTTAGACTGTGGTCACACAAGGAGCAGGCAGAGGGCATCATGAGTTATTATTATAACTGACAGCAAAAAAAGATAGCAATTAATCTGAATCTTTTTATCTAATCAGTCTTCCAACTATAAATGGGACTATAGCTTCTACAAATGGGCAAGATAATGTCTCATCTCTCCACACAATCACACAATGACATATACAAAGGTTCTAGTGTAAATTATTGTTTTGTCATGGTGTTTTTGGTCTGAGAATATGCATTTTAAGTTTTCATAGCTTTCATTTTCCCTCCTGTTAACTTATTGCACCATCCACAAACATTGGGCTGTGTACAGTGAGAGCCTTGGATACGAAGTGTTTGATCAGAAGTAGAGTTCAGGGTTGAAAATAGAAAAAGTTCAGCACCTGGTCTATTGATCAACCCTCCCAGAAAAAGACATCTTTTATGCACCTTTAACCTTGAACTAAAGAGGATCCAAAATCTTGAAAATAAAGATGAAAATATGTATTAAAGGCATACAGTCATGCCCTCGCTCACCAGCCCCCCTCTTGGCCTTGTCCTCCCTGCATCGCAGGAGAGCACACAAGGACTCCCATCTCCTGAGGTAAGCTCTTTGGCAAACAGAGTGCTGATTAAAACAAACAGGCCAAAGCCCTACTGCTGGGGAGGACAGGGCAAACAGGACTGATGCAGCAGGAGGCCTGGAGATGGCATGAACCAGACTGTAGCACAAAAAAGCAGGACAAAGACATAAAGCTCCATTTCCATAGTAGGGCACAGCTTGACTCAACTTGCATCTAATTATTCTTTGTTGGGGCTACAATTGGCAAAAACACTGATAGTACCTTGTAGGTGGTATGTTTTCAATATCACCCCAAATGAGGTCCCATGCAAGCTTAGTCAGAGTGGTTTGAAAAAGTGCAACAGACAAGATTCTCACTGATTCCTCAGGGAGAACTGCCATTAGAAGTGACACTTAAAGAGAAACAAAAGTTTTGTTATATTATCTGTGCTCCGATGTAGGATTTCCCAAACTTTCCCGTTTTTATAAAGACAACAAAATGCATAAACTGAGAGTAGGACACCATCCCATCAATATCCCCCATCAGTCATGGGTTTATGAATTAAAGGTGACAGTTTAATGTGGTTTTACTATGACTATCAGGCCAGAATCCTGCCCACATTAAAGATGTACTATCTGCTGAAAAATACAAAAATAATTAAAGTACTTGGTACCAAAAATAAATTGAGTTGAGTCAAACTTAGTCAAGCCATGCCATATGTTGGAAAAGACATGTAAGCTGCCTTGCAGAAGTGTTAGTACTGTAACTATGAACTGCCGTTACTAATTTCTTTTTTTAAAATGTAATCAGATAATGGTTAAGTAAACAGCAATACAAATGTAATGATAAATTATTTATCACATTAAGCATGTATTGAAAGGTTTCTTTGTGTAGCAGTTTGACTAAGCACATGGTTCACAGCAGGGTAGCCAGGCTGTTCCACCTCAGTGTTTACCTGTGAACGTAAGTAGAGATGTGCATTGATATGTGATTCATTACAGCAGTAATTGTGTAGCTAAAACTAGAAAATAGAACCAAGTACAAGCAAATTGATAATTTGGGTTTATTGTCTAATCTTTGAGTGAGTGAAGCATGAACTTACCTCTGCCTGTCTTCTTCCTTTCTGGCTAAAGCAAAAGAATTCCCCTGGGTGTTCGGACATCTTTTATGACCTTTGGGGAAGGTCGGAAGATATCAAGTGGGAAGTACGTAGAGGGGATTTCAGTTTCAAGTTTAAATGTAAATATTTATTTAAATTATTTATAGGTATCTATTCAATGGGGTTTAGGTGTGTATATATATACATATATATATATATATATATATATGTGTGTGTGTGTGTGTGTGTGTGTATATATGTATATATATGTGTGTATGTGTGTATATATGTATAA
>JAQMCX010000052.1:1218751-1233456 GCA_029814765.1 Acanthurus leucopareius | reverse complement strand
TAAGGCACCTTATATTTGGATATGAACTCACACTCTGCACTGTTATTATTAAGCATTAAATCATTGCATATATGTTAAATCATTGCATATATGTTAAATCATTGCATATATTTTAAATCATTGCATATATGTTAAACCATTGCATATATTTTAAATCATTGCATATATGTTACACTGTGATTAATTTTTTTCTAGGAAAAGCAATATTTGGTTGGAGGGGCTCCTCATTCTCAGCTGTGGTAGACTCAGTAAACTCAAAACAGCCAGAGGTTGTGGTTTGTTGATTCCCAGTGGTGCTCACGAAACTGTCGCTGTAGCTCACTGTGGTGCTGCTGCCAATGCTAGCTTAAGCATTAGCTGTCATAGCCGCTACAGTGTCTGGTTCAGTTTCTTCGACGTTGCTGTTTTCATTGCCAACATTAATTATTTATAGCTCTTTGAAATGTTCATGGCACCAAAGAAAATATCAAATCTTCCTCTCTGCTCTATGTTTCTTGCCTTTGTTGCTGGGTCAGAGTCTCTTCCCATGCTAATGCCTGTTTGCCTAAGTACAGAAACACATACAAGAGCACCAGCACTAATATAAAAAATATCTGCAGGTACCGAAACACAAAGTTGAACAGCAAAAGCAGTAAATAATATTTTTTTTCAATCAAAGGAGATTGACAATGCCTCTCAGAAAAGAAAAGAATATTAGACATCTATATATATGAATATACTAACAGTCACACTATTAAAATATATCTAAATGCAATGTGAAACACAAACACAGCATAACATAACCAACTATTTTCAAGACAGAAAAATGTCTTACAGTACATCTATCTTTAAACAACGTCAATGATGCTGTACATTTATTGGAATCTGGTAAAGTAGTCCAGCCCGTGTGATAATAAACCACAGACCTGGCTAACACTAAATTGCTGTTAAGTCATTTTCTGGTAGAACTAATCTCCCCTTGAATCTCCCCTTTGTAAACATATAGAGATGTTAAGTCTTAAGTAAAGCAATGTCAGAAATTTAACAGCTTTAACACAGCACATATGGTTTAGGTTTGGATGTTGGAGAAACAGCCGCAGCAAACATCATGGGTATGAGTCTATTTGTAGATTAATAGTGAGCACCAGGTTTTAAAGGCCACTCTGTACACCTGCATAAATATGATTGGATGTTACCAGTCAACTTGGAGCCAAACAGCTCATGTGGTAAGAATTTGTCAGCTGACTTTAATCAGCTAATGCAGGCATGCCTGAACTAAAGCTATGCTCCATCGAGACACTGTGGATATCTTCTCTTTGTTTAAGTGCCTCTATCTGCATTTTATAAGGTGTTCATGGTTAACTGTTATTTCTATCCTTATGTTAAGCAGTACTAGAATTATTTCTTATATGGGCCTACAAAAAAAAAAAAAAATGAGAGAGAAATCATAGCTTTTTTCAAAATCTTTCTGATAAGGCACAGTATAGATCAAGGCAGCCAGCTGTGCAGGACACTGAGAAAGAAATTTGAATCTAAACTTATCCACTCGGTTGTTGCAATTGGCCTGTGAGCCCAGGCCAATTTATGTACATCCTAAATTATCAGCACACAGAGAGGACCAGGAAAGAGACAGACAGGATGAGGCTGGACAGGCTGGACAAAAACCCTGTGGAATTTTGGATGGTCCACAGACCCACAGGAATTTGTCTCAACATGCCAGCTGGCTAGAACACCACAGGGTCAAGGTTAGGGTGTTGGATTTGGTCAGGGCTGTTAAAGTACAGCTTTTGCTATCAGGTGCATTTCACTAAGTCAACATGTTTACCATGATACATTAAAAGTCTTGGATGAAACGGGTGTGTGACAATCAGCAACCTCATTTGCAATCCTCATCTGCCACATGAAATGATCACTAGGTGTAGGGAAACAGAATATTGCCAAGTCTAGTTGCCTAACTGTATAAGGTGTCTTTGCTCTAGTTGAGATGATGTAAGTGATTAACATAAAGATGATTCTAACAGAGAAATTTATTTTTTTTCAAAGTTTAATGTACATCTAGATAAAATGAGTTATTTCAACATGGTGTTTTTTTTCTAAAAGTGCAAGACAATTTGAAACAAATGCAGAAATATAATGGAAAATATTTTAATGACATTGAAATAGTGACAGTTAAGTCGAAAACCTCAAAAATTAGCAAATGAGTCCAATCATGCTATCCTTTTTGGAGACTTAATGAGTTGTATATAGTGACTATTAGGCTGAAATGGTCTCTGTCAAGTCAGGACTGTAGGCTGTGATAGTGAGCCTCAGCAGTAATCCCCAATGGGAGTGACATCCAGAAGAACAGCTACAAAATGCTAGAAACCCCTCTGACCTTAGCTGACACCTACTGTTGACCTTGGTTTGATTTTAAAGTGAAGTTCCCTAGCTTTTAAATAGAAGCCCAGTTCTATAACATACATTTTCTCATCTTTTTCTTTCATTTTCATCTTACTCTGCTTTCTCCATTAAATAGCCTCCCCCTTCATATTTATAGAGGCTTACAAATGGGGCCAGGACACATGGCTGCTCCTCGGATACCCAATCTGTCTGCCACTTATCTGAGGGATTACTGCGGTGAGGGCCAGCTACCGCAGATTAGAGACAAAGGCCAAATTAAAACAGGGCCTATCAACAAACACCGGGACATGATGACAGGGAGGTGATCCAATTACACTGATAACCCACCGATCCCTACATGCTGCAGGAGACACTGGAACAAACAGAGGTAAACATACTGCAGCACACATCGATAGAGATACACATGTGTGCATACATGTTGGCAGGTGCAAGTCCATTAACAAACAGAGCTGCATTGCAATACAGCTTAGAAGAATATAACAGGTTTATTGTCATCTACTGAAACACAGTCAGCATTCATGATGTGCACAGTTACACTGGGAATAGCATTCCATTAAATTAGTCACAGGTTTCTGAGAGTATGTTTTGGCTTTGGTTGGGTTTAAAAACAGGGTGAGCTTAGGTAAGACAAGCACTCACCACAGTTGACATTGGCTGAGACACCTGTCAATCAAAAACAGTCCAAAACACCTAATTTTAAACACCCCAATCTAAAAAAAGTGCAGCCAAAGTGTATATATAATGGATACTGGTAATTGACTCTTTGTTTTTTAAAACATTTGATGGACATTTTTGGAGCCTTAAATGATGATCGTGTCTACATCAGTAGTTCTTTATACAATGACTGGGCTTACTTTCTGTGCTTCAGAGCTTAAATGTACTTCAGGAAAGTTTTTACAGGCACAAAAGTAAGTTTACTAATGCTAAGTAAGAGTAAAATATTGTTTTTAACATGTGCAGTGTCTAGTGTGGCAACTGAAAGGAAAGGAAAGTATGACCTAAACAGACACATTCAGCATTTTGAAGTGTGAATTTAGGCAAATAGCAAAAGTATGGAGGGTGACACTGGTGAATCCGTGGTTACAGGATCATGTTCAGGACACAGAGGTTGTGTATCAAAGACACAAGGACACACTTGTTTGCATGACCATATATTTTAAGTGTTTCTGAGTACAATGAGTTATTTTTTAAACATAACATCAGATGTAAATAATGACAGTAAAGGCCTTGAGAAGTGGATTAATACCCTCCAGAGATGGCTGTCAGTCCCCAAAAGCTTTTCCTCAGTAGGTTTGTGCAGGTCTGCAGAAGCAAGCTGCAGCTGCCAATAACATTAGTGGTTCAGGAGTATAAGGTTGCTAAAGCCCGACAGGTAATAATGCTGTGAGACAGCAGTGACCAAATGGTTCACCAAGCTGACGTCACTGTCCAAACAGGACTAAAGTATTCAGCAACAGAGCTGTGGCAGAAGCAGAGCCAAAACATCATAGGAGCAATCAGCCAAGGTAGACTGGGCTTACGTGTCATAACCAGGGCACGGTGAAAGGATGAAAGCGCTAAAAGTTGCTAGAGCCAAGTCCAGGAAGAGCTCCTCATGATGGAAAAGAAGGGCAGACACACCAGGGAAGTGTCCATAAAGCAGCAATTGAGCTGGACACACTAGAGTGGTGTCCGAGGAAGATCACTGGGTTGGAAGGATCTGTTGAGCAAAGAGGAGAATCACACTGAATCCCTTTTATGCTCTACTTATGAAGTCTTACCCACATCAACGAACATCTGTCAGTGGGGGCTAGGGTTGAACCTAGGCTGCATGCAATGTGGGAAACCGGCAAGCCTAGAACATGTACTATTATCCTGCAAGTCAAGCCTTGCAGATGGTGATTTCAGATTAAGGCATGACCCCATACAAGCTGAACTTGGTGTAAGTCTGGAGGAAGAGAGAGGGAGGACTCATAATAACATAAGGATGAAATGGCCCAACATAATTAGATTTGTTAAAGCAGGAGAAAGCTCCAGTGGGACATCAGCTGGCACAGGAACTCTGGCAACAGCTGCTGACTGGGACATGAGAGTTGACCTAAAGAAACAACTTGAGTGTCCAGAGGAGATTACCATCTCAACCCTCAGACCAGACATAGTTCTATGGTCCAGAGCAACGAAACAAGCAGTGTTCCTTGAACTGACCGTGCCATAGGAGGAAAAGATGGAGATGAGCGGATGCTCGGTGGGATGGTGGGCACGAGTTCCCAGCGGAAGCAGGCTGTCAAGAAATCCCTGTGCAGTTACTTTGGAGCACCCTGTCCAGACTTGGGATAAGAGGTTCCATCAGTAGAGGGCTAGTGGCTAATATCACTGAGCAAGCAGAGGCAGCATCCAGGTGGCTGAAGTGAGCACTGGAATAACTCATTCAACAGAGAGAAGAAAATCACAGAGCAGAGTGGTTGTGGAGCCCAAGGGGCCAAGGGGGCTTCCCCTGGTCATTGGGGTGTGCTGTCAAGCTATCTAGAGGTGTTGTGGGCTAAAACTGATGAAACACCTTTGAAAGGGGTTGCCCACCTGAAGACCAATAGAAAAGTGTCCACAAAACAAAGCTTGGTCAGTTGGACTTCTGAAGATGTGATTGCTAGCTATCATTCTCGTGTAGGAGGCAGGCATCGTCCCTTCTCTTGAGATGATAGCAATGAACTCATTGTATTACAGACCAGTGGCAGGTGAATCACATGTGTCTAATGATGCTCGTACTTGTCTTTATCCATGTGTGAACTTCTCTTTATGGTCACTTAAATATTATACACAAAAAGTCTATTTAGAACACACACAGATCAGCTCTTATTAATGTTGTTCTAACCTTTTGTTCCCCCACTGTAGTTTGGGAATACATTTGAAAAGTTTTTTTCAAAGATACCAGCAGTTCTTAACCACTGAACCACTGAAAACACACTCCAAGGACCTTTTATTTGTCTGTAGAAGTTATTGTCTCAGGATTTCTATTGCTGGTAATATCTCTTATGTTAAGCTTTTTTTCTGAAAATGAGTTGCCCTATTCAGTATTTACTGTTAGAACAATGTCCACAAGAGAGAAAAGAGGCTAGAGTCGAGCTTAGTTGAAGTTTTCGGGTTTAATGAATAGTGTAAGACTCTGAAAGATAGACTTTTGTTAACATGTATACGAACATGCCACTAATACACTGACATACATCCGGACACAAAAAGTGTTCAGAGAGACTAAAAGGCAAATGTGATGAGGTGAAAGAAAAGCTCCAACTCCAACAAGATCAGCAATGATGACAGATAGAGGGGGAATCTAAAAATAGCATAAAGTGAGATAATAGATAATACAATGTCAAATAAGCAAATGACAGTAATTTATAACAAGGAGCTTCATAAAAATGAAATAAATTGTCTTTGCAGTTTTTTTTCATCACAGGACTGTAATGACAGTGTCATATCTTTGACTCCAGCTGTAATGGAAAAGCCACAATCCAGGAACTAACTAGGAAGTGAGTGACAAGGAAGTATGAGCTCACCGTGGCCCCCGACACTGCCCTCAGCGCCGACAGCAGACAGCCACCAACCTCCAACTCTCCTCCTGGCCTATCACGGGCTAGCTCATTACCACCACAGCCCTATTGTGTTAATTGAAGCCACGCTAACTACACCGTTCCTCCTGCTCTATAAAAGCAGAAGACTCGTCACCCTCGCTGGCCGTCTCTCCCTCCAGCTACACAGGTAATTGAATTGTGGCAGGTCTCTCAGTAAGCTGGCTTGTTTTAATAACTTCACTAGATTATGTTTAATAAGTGTGCCGTAAACGCTCTTTTCAGCAGGCCATGGAGAATGAGGAAGGTCAAATGTGATAATAGAAATGAGGAAAAGGGCTATTTTATTTGCCCTGCTCTAGGGACAGATGTAATCACTGCAGCCTATCTCCTTGTCTGTACAGTGTAAGGTTCAACTGTGGGCCACAGTAGCGGAGACGGTGGAGTTGAGGGAGATCAGCTCCAATATAGGTATGATGTTAGAGGGAAAAAGAAAATGCTCATGTTGATTCCATAAGCTTTCCTTGTCTGCATGCCTATTATCATACCAGCTGTCATGTTTGCTGTCTGCCACTCTCTAAACAAGTTGTCACATGGGACATCCCAGAGTCGTCCCTACCCAAGGTGGCGCTCTAGGCGAGATTTTATTTGCCCCCCCCCCCGCGGGGCTCCAAGTGGCGCACGCACGTAGCGAGCGGCGGCTCAAAAACGTCCGTCATGTCTTCTTACTAATGTAGGAGTTTTAAGTTCTTTGTTCATACATAAGGTTTTCACCAAAGAATCAATGTGAGCTTTTCCATTTTAACTTAAGAGTTAATAGTAATCACTAGTTTTAATTTTGTTTTTCCCGATTTTTTGGTGCCCCTTGGAAGCCGCGGCGCCCTTAGCATTTGCCTTTACTGCCTATTGGAGGGGCCGGCCCTGGGACATCCAACAGAAAATACTATGCAGAAATTAAAAAAATTAAAGATAGACAAAATGAGGCATCAGCTTTTCACCTTGATTCCAATTATGCAATTTATTCAAAATCTAATCATTTTAAAGCCTTATAACCGTAATTCTGTGCATTTTTAAGGTATACTAGACAAGGGACTCTAAGTGTAATCTTTTAGGCAGCCCCTAAAACTGCCACTTCCTCACTAAAACTTGGTATACAATGCATCAACAAGATTATTAGAGTTCACTCATTCAACACAATTTTTTATATATTTTTTTCAAAAACAAAAATGTCAGCCTCAAAAGAAGTATAGACAAAGTCAAATCTCGAGAGTCAGTGGGATTTATTTCCAAGTTAAGCTGATATAAAACGGTGTATTGATAAGGCAGTGGCATTAAGCAGGAGATCAGGTGCACAACTCTTGTTGCATGCATATGCAGTTCAACTATTTGAGTGAATTTGAGGAAAACACAAGGCACTATTTTTGTAGCTGTTTTTTTCTGGTAATTGAGATTTGCTAGACAACAGTCACAAAATGGATGGAATTGTGTATTGTTCTCTTTGTGTAGGCATCCCTCTTTGCAAAATTTGATTCGGAAGGAGCACCAACTCCTTTGATGATCCCCTGAAACCAAGTTAACAGACTATTCAAGGCTGATACTCTCCACTTTCTCAGACAGTGCTTACTTGCACTATTTAATTATCAGTAACAGAAGGAAAAGTTGCTCCAGCTGGGATTGTTTTGACTGGCTCTGTGTATTTTAAGTCATCTAAAAGTTTAAAGGTTCAAAGATCAGAATGGGTTTGAGTCTTATCAGTCGGAGCTGATGGTTTAGTTTCATTGATAGCTGCATGTCAGTGTGGCAACTTGGCCAGACTCAGTAAGTCAAAGGTCACACTGCTGAACAAATAAGAGACAGGGAAGCAAAAAGGTGCCCAATTTCAAGTTTGCTTTTATCCTAAGGTGTGTAAAATGAGACAAACAGCGATGGAAAAAAAAACTATTGAACTCTTAAAGAGAAAGTAGTATACAGTGTCAGATCCTGAGCAGAGGTAGACAAGCTAAGACACTATTCAGACAGTGAAATAGAGTAGGGAGCCAGATGTTGGGAAAATGGGGGAGGCCAGTGGCAGACAGAGATGCAAAGGGAATGCCTTAGAGCTCATCAGTAGTCAGCAGGGCCATGTGTGTGCAACACAGACAGCAGCACCACTGTCACACAGACACTTATTTGCATAATATTGTATGTTGTCAGAGGAGTGACGGCTAGTGCAGGTAGTTATCTGTAGGAGCAGGACGTCCATGTTACCCTGTGTGAGCGTGTGTGTGTCTGTGGAGGCCGCCTCTTCCCGTCACCTCACTGGACAGGTGGCATCCACTAGCCCTGTGATTAGCGTGTCAACGTCGTAACATGTCGATGGGAGCGCTGCTGCAAGCATCTACATTCATATATAAATGTAAATTCAAACCCTCCCCCATTCTACCACCTTCACACACCTGCACCATGTTGCCTCTGACAGTTCAGGATTGATTTGGCCGCTTCCCATTCACAGAGACAGCAGCATAGCAGGCGCTGGGATCACTTCGGACACTGGCATACAATCACTAGATGCTTCAAATCGTCAACAGGGACGTGGGAGCTGGGGGAGGAAATGACAATCATAAAATGTCCTAATCAAGAAAACTTTGTATGAAAGCCATCCAGGAAACTTTTGACCCCTTATTTTTCTTCTTTCATATTCTAATGATGTACTCTGTGGAAGAGTCGTCATCAGGGCTCAGAGGGAAATGACAGGCCTCATCAGATTCTAGGAGTGACTATGTTGTCAATCCACACACACACTGATTCGGGATTGTAGTAACACACACTTGAAGTTGACAAAGCCATTCCTGATTTTTTTCTTTCTTTAGGGGGCAAAGGTTTTTTGTTTTTTGTTTTTTTTTTAATTGGGAGCATAATTTCTCAAATGAAAAATGAAAGAAGTTCTTTTACTAAATTAAAGTAAGCAATATAACATATTTTCTAATCCAAATTCAATGAAAAATCCTGTGTTACTGCTTGACCAAAACCTTTTGAGTGATCTTGATTAATAGACTGATATATTTTATTTTGAACAAAAACACAAAAAAACAAAATAACAAAAATTAAAAACATCATACTAATACTGAGGAATCTATACAAGCTTACAAATTCAAATAAGTTCTCAAAAAAAATATAACTTACATTAAACATTTTTGAAAAGGAGCAAAAAGAATTGTAAACGATATTTTTAACCCCTTCTCCACTCATCACTGACCAGTAACCTTTATCTTACATCATTTCACAATTTAAATTAACAGATTAAAAGATCTTAATATCCTCACTTCATATTATAATCTACCACTCCATCATACCCATCCCCCCCTTTCCTTTTCTTTGATTTTGTGTATAAGCTGGTCATTCATTGTTTTTTGCTTTCTACATATTTGCATTTATTATATTCAATGAGATCCATGAACATCAGAGCCTGTGACTTTGGTATATTTACGTTATTAACTAATCACTTTTTTTTTTTTTTTTTTTTTTTTTTTAAAAGTGTGACGGGTAAATGGTTATTTTTTAAATTTCAAACAATAAACATTAAAATTTTAATTTGAACATGACAGTACAAGTTAATTAAAAAAATTATATACATAATATACAAACATTTTTTAGCATTTCACAAGTTTCTTAGTCTTATATTGCTTCCTCAGCAAAATTGTTGGTGTGGTAGAGCATCAAATATTTTGTTTTTGTACTGTTCCAATTAAGTCAGATAGGATTAGCAAATTATTATATTCCATGTTATTAACGTTTTCCACAGTATTTTTGGAATCTGAAATGAGCAAACCAGGCTACGTCAAAGAACAACAACCACAAAAGAAAAATGGACGTGGAAGGCAGACAATTTGTGGACTCAACCAAAGTTCACCGCAATCCACCCTAGAAATGTTGAGAAATTTCAATCTTGACCAAAAATGTCAGCCTGCTGGTACTCCTTAACATGAAGTCAAGGTTCAACTAAAATCATTAAGCATACATCATCCGAGGGCCATTAAAGTCTGTACATATTTCTTTTGCCGATCCCTCCATTGTCAAAATTATAGTTTAAAGTTTTAAAATTATTTTGCCATTAGATGAAAAGTCAAAGGATGACCAAAGTCATTATGGTTCATCCTTTGAGAACCATTAATGTAAATATAATATAATGAATGATAACAATCTTTGAAATTATAATCTATACCACATCAGGACCAAGTTGGTAGACAAGACCAGATACCTGTCTAAAAACAAAAGGCCAATGTTTGGGTCAGTGCCATTTTGAATTGATTGTAGGAGTGTGAGTTTTTTTGTGTGAGAACCATCAAATACACATTCAGCAAAGATAGAGGAAGCGCCTGAGTGGAGGGAGACAGTCAAAGGGTCAGTATAGAGTGATTATGGATGACCTCATGGAAGCGGGGAGTCTGATGGAAGTTCTGGGGAGAACGCTAGGCTTGCTGTAGGTGTCAAGGAGGTGCGAGACAGGAGGTGAACCCCGGCTTGGCCTCCACCTACCACCAACCTGGACGCACATGTTAGTTTAGGTGTGATTGCCTCTGGAATTGCAGGCACTTACCAGGTGAACCCTCCACTGCCTTGGTAAGCTCTGGATGTACTTAGCACCCACTGGAGATAAAAAATATATCGAAAATCACCTTTTGCAATGCTCTGTGCATGTGGGTGGGGGAGGGGCTATGTTTATAGCAACAGCCAAATGTGATACATTCACTTTGCTGGTTGCTACAACACAAGGTTTCTCATACCATTTTTTTTTTTTGCAAAAAACAACATACTAAAAAGGCAAAATCATGATATAAAAACCAAAATCTGCATGAGGTATCAACAGTGTGAAATAAAAATGACAGGCAATGGCATTCAAAAATGCCAGCGCAAAAAATTATATAACAATTCTCAACTGAAAAGGTAGGCTATGTCCTGAGTAGTAATGCAAGTTTTTATTTTAATGATTTTAGGAGGTTTAGAGTTTAGGCTGAGATGAATTAAATATTATAATGTGATCATGAAAAAAAAGTTCAAATGATAGCAGACTTGTTCTTATGAGTCTTTTATATTTTCAACATAATTTTATTTATTTATTTATTTATTTTTACATAATGATATATCATCACCTTAAACAAAATTCGACCTTTGGCATCTAGCACTATGTTGGAACAAGAATATTTAGTTGTGAAAACAATATAATTTTCTGTTTACATTAGTGTGTGTGATCAGTTTTTAATGAATATTTTGACAAGAAAAAAAGTCTCTACATTTAATATATCAGTTTCTGTTTTTAACACTTTTTCAACAGTTTGAAATAAATAGTTAACATTTGCTGGAAAACCAGTGATCTACCATTAGAGTTTGGTTTGAATTTGTATACGAAAAAAGTTTGTTACTGAGCAGTAACAATATGGCAGCATGATGTTTGTTTTATATTAATATTATTTCTTAATTTCCACTTTCCTCCCTCTGTCCCTTCAGTATGTGTAGCAGATATTTTTTTTAAATTTTATTAAAAACAAATCATAATTCAGTGTTTTATGCTATAATTAACCAAATTAAATTGTTGTCAACTGACAGTAAAAAAGAATCACACACTCACACACATGCACACACACTTTTAGCAAGCACCAAGTGTGTGTGTGAGAGTGTGCATGTGTATATGTGTGTATATGTGTGTATGTGTGTCCCTGTGAGCCGCGACAGCCACTCCAATTAAAAAACATGGGCAGGGAAGAGGAATGTGCTGGTCTTTCCTTAGAGACCAGAGTCAATACAAACAATGAATGACACGCTGATGCAGGCAAGGAGCTCACTGAACTGATGCACATGCAGCCCCACACACACACACACAAACACAGACACACACATCCAAACAAACAAGTCAGCAAAACAAGTCAAACACACACAAACTGAATCTCTCAGATGAAAGAGGAAAAAAGCTCATCAAGTGTGTTTTTATGTTTTTGTCTCTTTTTTATCTTTTCCTCTTCATCTTGTGACTGGCCTAATTGAGTTGTAAATCATCAAAATAACAAGTAGATTTCATACTGAGATGTCAGAACATTTCTTGACAAAGCTGGGGAATGGCGTAATTACAGAAGAAATTAAAAAACTGCACCCAAATGTGCTGTTTCAAACGGGAACAACAAACATATTACATTCCCCCTGCAGGCTACATCAACACTAACTGTACAGTACGCTGCATTCAATAATATTGCATTTAATTAGCTATTCCATTCTTCAGTGGCTTCATTGAATAGGTTATGAAATTCTTTAATTGGGGAAAAATATAAAAAATACATTTGAATTAGGTTTTTTTTTATTGTTTTGATTTGTTTTGTTTTTTTTCTCCAAAGTATGCGTGCTTTCCAGAGTCAGTATTGATAGGAGCAGATGGTATCAGCAAGCTGCATTAGTGGTAGGCGGTGTGTGTGTGCATGTGCATGTGACAGGGCTAGTTTCAATTCATACTCTCCCTGCACCTTTGATAGTCAAGTGGATTACACCTTGTGTTCAAACAGAAAGGCAGGAAAGAAAAGCAGCAGAACACAAAATGGAATTAGAAGGCTGCTTATAGGCCCTGATTCATTTATTGTTAACTCCTTCCAGTTCATTAAGCCTAATCCCTGTTAGGATGGTGAGTAACAGAGGACCTGAATGGGTCCAGGCTGACTGAAAGGGAGGGGGGGACATGTGCGCCTATTGAGGCCCTTTCTTGGGTTAATCCTAGTCCCTATGGTGTGTTTGTATATTTGTGTGTGTGAGATGAGGGAGAAAGAAGGAGTCAGCTGGACAAGGGGGAGAGCATTTTTCTCCTGCTGGGTGCCTGTGCTCTTTATGGGTGGGTGTTGAGTCCCAACCTCCACCCTTAGGGGGTTTTTAGCTCCATGAGTCCCTGTGACAAACGTGAGGCAGCCCTTTCCTTTTGTGAATCAATCTGGCGGGGCTCTCTGTGCCTCGCCTGGTTCGATGCACACTCACAGACACACACACACATAGAGGGTCACCGATAGCCGTGTTAATACAGATGTACATGCCAATAAGGCCTCTTAATCAGTACACAAGAGGGAGAGATTGACTTTTAAAGAAGACGTACGGCCCTGCTTTCTTTCAGCCCCAGTGGAGCCGTTCGCTCTGTGCCGCGCCGACTCCTTTAATTTCCCCTCAATGGCTGACTCCAGCCACGCTCCAACTGAACACAAACAGAAAGAAACAAACTGAACAGAGGAGACAGGATCTGTAAACACATAATTATATTTATGTTACAAAAGTCACAGCGGCAGTTTAAAGTGCTTTACAAATTGCATTAGGTCAAAAAAAAGTCAGAGTTGCTAGCCCTTTAAGGAGTTTGTAAATAAATACCAACCTTTTTTTGCACTAATGCCCTTTTACACTATGGGCACCATTAAGAAAAAGCAAAGTATTTCAAAAAAATTGCCACTTAAGTCATCAGATCTTTGGTGCTTTCATCAAATAATCAAAACACTTTATCATCTTACCTCAACAGATATCGTCTTCTTTTTCATTCTCTTTGGTGTGCAACATATATGCATCAGGTACCCTTTAATGTCTGTACCTTGTGTACAAAGCCTTCCTGCTACAAAGCCTTCATAAATAAATGGTTTATGTCAAACAACAATTTCAGTTTGGTAGAGTTTGACAGTTGAAGTTTAACTTAACTCCAGCCCTCTTGGGACTTGGTTGTTTTTCCAAATACGTTGGTGGACAGAGATGTCATTAACTTATTGACACCAATTTGCTTAAATTAGAGTCTGTTGGAACCTTAATGTGTCTTACATACCTTCAGGATCTGTATGAGATGCTATGAGGGTTGTTAAAATGTATTTGACGGGCTGGGCCTGATACTTTGCTTAGAAAGCCAAAGTGTCTGAATATACAAAAAAATATTTGAAAAGACTGACAGCAGGAAACAAGTATCTCCCACTTCACTAACAGTGTGTTCACATAGAAAGCAAAGCAAATCTGTGAATAATTTCAGTGTGCTGGCATTACTTGCGCTACTAATGTAAATACACACAATACCTGTACATTAGCCGCATCCTGGTAAGCAATATCAGAGAGTGAGTGTGTCTGAGGAGATATGTGTGTGTGTGTTTGTGTTTACTTCAACAGCCTCTAAATGTACTCTAAATGTACTCTAACTTAAGACTCCTTTTTTTTTGTTTTTTTTCTTGTCAATCTTTCCTTTCCCCCTGTATGTCATGAAGTCAAGTACATTTCTCCCCTAATCTGCAATCAGCACAGACAGAGAGACAGCAGTGGAGGTCAGCAGTCTGTGGTTTCATGCTGTGTGCAAGCAGCAGGGGTAAAGAAGAATCCACTTATTATTCACAAAAGTTTAAAAACAGAAACTTTAAAAATTTATCCAATCAGTTGACAGATCTGTACTCTGGTTATTTATTCCTCCAGAAGGTTCTAACTCTGCACATGGCTCACCTGATCCTGTGCCATGACCAGCACTCATCAGCTCACTGTTGGTGAGCAGCAGCTTTTTGTCAAAACTACAAAGTCCCACAATACGAGAAAATTTTTAGCTAATATTCAATATTTTCAACTTGCATTAACATGTGATTAATTACTACTTTGCACTAAATTTGTCTGTAATTGTGCTACATTAGATCATACATTTGTTCAGTGCACATACATAGTGACTCAGTGATACCATCTTGAATCTTGGGTAAGATTAACCCTTGTGTGGTGTTCATTTTTTTGTTATTCAGCCAGTGTTCGTGGGTCTGGTGGACCCGCTGCATTTTTGCA